>JZKD02S0054182.1:85413-97819 GCA_000966675.3 Picea glauca | reverse complement strand
TGATGAATGTGACATTATATTTTTATTTATTTGAGTGATCAAGATTTGGAGTTTACTATTTAGTATTCTCCCATTTTTCATATTATTGTCCCAAAATATTCAAGATAAATCTTTAAAGAATTAACAAAGGAGTACCACCTCTATAAAAACACAAGGGGGTATTCATATCCTCGTGATTTTTTTGTTTAAATATTAAAAAATCTAAGCTTCAATATTTTTGGTGACCATACTAGGGAGAACAAAAGGTTTGTTTCGTAGACCATAATTCTAATGACCCAACCTCATCTAAATAAACCCCAATTTCAGGTTGGCCTTGGAAATCAAATGAGTATTCTTCATCAATTGTACGATTTGACATTGACAACAACCAGAACTCGTGAAGAACTTGAAAGATCATCAGAAACCTTAGCCCACCAAGAATAAAGAGAAATTGAAAGAAGAAAAAGAAGACAAGATAGAAATTAAAGATGGAATCATGCAAGGGCCTGATAATAAGGAGTAAAAGAAAACAACTTCAAATTATAGAAGTTGGAGAAAGTTCCACCACTGAAGAAAAAAAAAAATTGATAATGGGTGACAGACAAGAGAACCCAGATAATCATGAAGAGAGAAATGACAGAAAAACAATTCCAACATGAAGGGTTATAAATAGCCCACTTAATCTTCAAGGAGAACAACATCAATTGCCAACTCTTCCATAAGGATTTTTCCAACATTTTCAGGAGATAGACTGATGGACCTGAAAATACATATGGATTTCTTTTTGAATATTTGTGAGATTCATTTAGTATAACATGATGATGTAATGGTCAGACTTTTCCTTTAGACATTGACATTATTGGCCTATGAATGTTATATGTCTCTTCCTGCAAGATCAATTTCATCATTCGATGACTTAGAAGCCATGTTCTTAACTATGTATGCTCCTCCAATATCATATCATACTTTGTTCACACAATTCACCCAACTTCATTTGAAAAGGGGTGAAAGGATTAGATATTTCAATCTAAGATTTTTCAAGATATTGAATCAAATTCTAGAAGAACAAAAACTAAATGCTCCAGTCATACTCAGATGTTACAAAAATGCAATGCCTTCAAATGTGAAATTTTCCATCATGGATGCACAAATTGAAGACCTGGATGGAGCTATGCATAAACCAATGTAAATGGAAGAAATCATGTTGGAAACAAATGTCAATCCCAACATCATCCTCGGGAAAGTACAAAGAAAAATGGATTCTCTTGCTATCTCAAATCAAGGGTCATCAACTTCGAGGAATGTTGAAAATTGGGGAACAAGGAACGTTGAAAATAGAGGAGTTGGTGGAGGGATACTTCGAGGTGTAATTCATAATGTAAGACATGATCCAAAAACAACTCAAGAGAGAAAACAAAGACTAGAAATAACTCAGATGGATTGAACAATTCGACAAATGAAAAATAAGATAACGATATTAAGAAGAGGAGAAACATTTACCTCAAAAAATCAAAACCCGAGAGTTCCTACTCAAGAACAGAGAAGAAATAATATTCAAGAACAAAGAAACAAAAATGAAGAAGATCATAGACAAAGAGCACAAAGGGTGCAAAACCCTAATGTTGTCATATTGGAAGAAGTTTTTGATGAAGAAAAAATTGATAGTTTTCACCAAGAAACTGAAATCATTCAAGATGAAATTATCGAATCTGTACATATGGATAAAGGTGATTCATACGTCTATATATTTGATGAACACAAAGAATTAGATATCTCACGATAAAATGTTGTGCAAACTAGGGCACAAGTCAATAAATTTAAAGAAAAAGAGAATGTTGAAAAAGAAAAAGAGAAAAAGAAAACCAATGTTCCAAAAAAAACAAACAGTTATGAATCAAATTAAGAATCCTCCACAAATGACTTCTAATTTAATTGATGACTTGACTATGTTGAGAATTACTCTCCCATTCATGGAAGTTGTAAAAATACCACGGCAAAGAGAAAATATTCTCAATATTTTGGATGATCCAACTACAAGAATTGAGGTTGTTGTAACAAATTCCAAGCTTCATCGAAATATCTTAGCAGTTAGACCAAGGGGTAAGGTCCTTCCATTCTACATCACAATAAAAAATCATGATGTAGTATTACACAATGTTTTGGTTAACATTGGAGCGACCAACAATAGTATGCCCTTATTATTAATGGAAGCTTTGGGAATGGGATGCACGAAGTATTATGAAACTGGAGAAAGTATCTATGCGATCAATTCAAGGAAGGTCTCAACATATTGGGAAATAAAATATTTGTGTGCTTGGATATTTGCAGCTCCCCATATTACGATTGTTTTCACTATCATTGTGGTGGACTTGCCTCCAGCTTATGGAGTAGTTCTGGGAAGAGATTGGTGTTCACAAATTGAAGGTTATGTCATGAATGATGGTAGATGTATGATGTTACCAAAAAAAATGTAGCAATGGTGAAAGTTCCCCGCGAATCTGAAAATCCATTTTCTTTCAGGAAAAAAGACAATGAATTAATGCAAGGCTATATTGACGTCAAAACTGGAAATTATGTTTTGCTTGACCTAGAGCAGCCAAGTATTTCAAAACAAAAAGGAGAAAATTATTTTTAAGGATTTTGGAATATGCCTTTTGATGGTACCTACTCCAAATCAAGAAGTGGAGTAGGGATCATTTTTAAAATCCCTGGTTCAGTTATGTATCCACCTGCCATCAGACTTGAATTTCCTTGTACAAATAATGAAGTTGATATGAAGCATTGATACAAAGAATGAATGTTGCACTCCAAAAGAGAATTCAAAACTTGATCATAACCAGTGATTCTAAACTGGTTATAAATCATATAAGAAAGAAGTACAAGATCAAAAAGGAGAAATTGAAATTTTACGCCAAAAGGGTAAATGAACTCATGAATTATTTCAGTTCATTTAACATTTATTTTATGCCAAGAGATAAGAATCAAAAGGAAAACTTACTGGCGATTGCTACCTGTTTATTCAATATTGATGATTCACATAATCAAAATGCATTCCAGGTCAAAAGGATTTCCAAGCCTTCAATTCCCGATAATCAATATTATCTTCAAGTTTTGGGGATGATGAAGAGTTGGTTGAATTTATGGTTGATACAAGTGACGTTGTAGAGAACTATGAAGTTCAAAGGATTGTATCAATTTTGAATCTATTTTCACAAGATATGACCAAATCAAAGTCCCCAACTTTAAAGAAGAAGTGTCTGTTAGAAAAGTGCAGAAAACTCGGAAAATAAATATTGGCACACAAGATTCTCCTAAATATGTGAATCTTAGTACTAGTTGTATTGGAAAAGAAGTTGATCAATACACTTCTTTGTTCAAAGAACATTATGATGTTTTTGCATGGACATGTGATGAGTTGAAGGAGTATGAAAAATCAATATTTCAACATATCATACCATTGAAAGAAGGAACAAAGCCGGTCATGCAAAAATTGAGGATTGTAAATCCTAAATTAAAACCCCTAGTAAAAATTGAGTTGGAAAAGTTAAAGAAAGACAGAATAATTTTCTGAATAGACACTCAAAATGGATTTGAAACATTGTTGTAGTAAGAAAGAAAAGTGGGGAGATTCATCTTCGTGTTGATTTAATAGATGGTTTCTTTGGATATAATCAAAGCTGACCCAAAATGTTAGAGTCACTTTTCATAGGGAAATGAATCATGCCTTCAAAGATCTAATTGGAAAATTTATGGTTGATTATCAAGATGATCTTACCATTCATTCCAAAGTAAGATAAAATCACATCGAGAATTTAAGGAAAGTATTTGAACGATTTAGATTATATGGAATATCTCTGAATCCCAAGAAATGTTTATTTGCAGTGTTAGAGTGAAAACTCTTGGGACATATATTCAGTGAAGAAGGAATCTACATTGATCTGAAGAGAGTCAAAGATATCAATGAATTGAGTTGTCCAATGTCAAGGAAATGAGTACAATCATTTTTGGGGAATATAAACTTTGTAAGGAGGTTTTTCCATATTACGCCACCATTGTGAAACCAATAAATGTCTTGTTGAATAAGGATCGGAAATTTGAATGGACATAAGAAATTCAAAGAGAATTCACCAATATCAAGCATGTAATTACTTCAGCTCCAGTTCTTGTTAGTCCAAACCTTGATCAGATTTTATTATATATTCTTTTTCTTCAGAAGAGACCATTGCTTCTATTTAACACAAAGGAATCTCAAAGGAGAATAACTTCCAATATTTTTTATGAGTAAAACTTTACATGCCTATGAGTTCATATATTCAGAAATAGAGAAGCAAACTCTTTCTTTGTTTAAAGTGGTGGCACACTTCATAACTTACATCTTGTCATCTCATGTTATATCATATGTTCCAACATCTCCACTGAAAATGATCCTTAATCAACAATTGAGAGAAGAGAAATGGGAAAACTGGTTTGCCAAAATTCAAGAATATGACATTGAGATCAAGCCACTGAAAGTAGTTAAAGGACAGGGGTTGTGCAAACTTATGGCAGGGATAGATTCACTAAATGGGGTTATATTAATTTCAACAATATCTTCTTCATCCATGACAAAATTGTATAAGGATATCATTTTCTATTTAAAATCTATCCAATTCCCAAATTGCATGTCTCCAAAAGAAAGAAGGGCATTAAAGATGAAACAAAACCAAAATGTACTTGTTGTTGAAATACTTTTTCGAAGAAATTTTGATGGGATGTTTCTAAGATGTATTGGTTCAATGAAATCCCAAAAGGTGCTTGATAAATTTCATGAAGGCATTTGTGGAGGACATTTTTCACCTACATCTACAACACATAGAATTATGAGAGTAGGCTATTACTGGCCAACCATTTTTAAAGATTCAAATGTGATGATCAGAAAGTGTATTTATTGTCAAACATTTTATGGAAAAATGAAAAGAGCAGTAATGTCATTGTAGTCTATTGTTAAAATAATAGATTTTATTGCTTCACCATAAACAATATCTCAATATTTTCACCCAACCATAGGCACAAAGGCCACCCTCGAGCACCTTAACCTTCATATACAGAATAATTCCAGAAGAAAACACTAGAACTAGTAGCCAACCAAGGTAGTGTACCTCTCTTTAAAGCTAGTGTACCAAGAAGAAATTCCAAACCATAACCAAACACAAAGTCACCACTACAGCAATTGTAGCTCTCCACCAGTCATGTGCACCACTAGTCCTTATGCAGTTGTGAGAATGAGTGAGTGAAAATGAGATCAAGTGCCCTCTATTTATAGTCCTCCAAGTGACCTTACTGGGCCGACTTCTTCTTCTAGAGTCTAATAATTCAAAATAAATTATTCTCTTGAGTCGACTTGTCTTTTAGGGTTATTACTAAACTATTTAGGGTTTCTCTTGCTTCCCAGAATATTATAGTATTTTCAAAGGTTACATATAGAGGTTAATACCTCTCGCAACTATCGTAACATCAACTCTCCCTCCTAGCTAGGGAGGTATTACAGAAAATGGTCTTGAGCACAAACATACCATTCAGCCAATAGAAACACAAATAGACACATAGGTTATCTCATGATCACACAAATCAAATCATGAGCACCAACATCACTATACAACACTAGTGATAGCCTCCATGGAAATCAGAATGGAATCCAATAGAACACAATTGTTCTATCCAAGTAGTATACAACTACTTTCCAATGGTATGCAACCACTCCTAGTAGCACACAACTACTAACCAGTGACATACAGTCACTACCAATGGATCACATCCACCATAGTAGCATACAACTACTGTCTAGAGACATACAATATCCACAACAATCATATCATATGATATCATCCTGCATCAAAAAATGTCATCAGTTGCATCACCTCTAAGTCATACTAGCATGATCTTTATGCATCATATCTAAGTTGTACTAACATGATCTGGATCAGTATCAACTACATCATCTCTAAGTCATACTAGCATGACATAACTAGCATGATGCAAGCATCATCTCTAAGTTGTATGCCACATCTAAGTTGCACTCGCATGATGTATATCAGTGCCTCATTGTGTCATCTCTAATATGTATGATCATCTCTAAGTTGTACTCGCATGATCATATCTATCATGACATGAGCCCTCCTGCATCATCTCTAAGTTGTATGATCATCTCTAAGTTGTACTAGCATGACATATCTAGCATGATACCAATGCAACATATCTAATTTGTATGCCACCTCTAATTTGTACGTGCATGATCATGTCTAGAATGATGTGGCTCACCACCATCGTCTCTAAGTTGTACTAGTGTGAACATAACTAGCATGATGAAAACATCATCTCTAAGTTGTATGTTCACCTCTAATGTGTACTAGCATGATGCTCCTCATGCCACTATATCAACAACACCTACCCTCTGTATCATATATGAGTTGTACTGCCATGATCATATCTAGCAAGCATCGTCTCTAAGTTGTATGACCATCATTAAGTTGTACTAGCATGATACAGATATGCAGCTCACTAACAGTCCATGATGCCTCATATTAGTGCTCCCTCCCAACTGAGGAAGTCATCTCCTCCCTTTCAACCAAGGGAGCAATCTCCACGAGCCCCAGCTTGTCCCTTAAGTATGCAAACTGTTTCTTGGGAAAATTATTTGTCAAAATATCTGTAATCTACTCATCAATGGAGATATACTGGAGAACTAATTATCCCCTCTATACTTTATCACGGAGAAAATAATACTTGATCTCAATGTGCTTCGACATGCCATGGAACATTGGATTCTCTAAGAGCTTCACACAGCTCTGGTTATCACAATATATCATGGTCGAATCCATCACCTGATCAAACAGTCCAGAAACCATCTTACGAAGCCACACTGCTTTCGTAGAGGCATCAAAATCTGTAATATATTATTCTTCCGCAGTGTTGAGTGCAACAGACTTATGTTTTATGCTAGCCCATGAAATCATAGCAGAACCTAAACTGAAACATTGTCCAAAAGTACTATTTCTATCTTTTGCACTCCCTGCCCAATCTAAATCGGTAAATCCATGCAGTTTCACTTCACTATTTGAGGCATATATCAAACCATACATTATCATCCCACAAATATATCACAATATATGCTTTGCAGCCACCCAATGCTCTTGTCTAGGTTCCACCTGAAACTGGATCAACATGTTCACAGTAAAGCATATGTTTGGCCTATTATTTACCAAATACATCAAGGAGCCAATCAACTTGTTGGTACATGGACGAGTCTATTGGATCAGAATCAGAGTCTCTCAACTTCCTCAAATCTGTTACCATGGGATTTTCCATGGATTTGCAATCCATCATCCCAAATCTTTGAAGGATATTTACAACGTACTTCCCTTGTCCTAGGAATACTTCACCATGCTTCGGACACACTTCTAGTCCCAAGTAGTAGTGCATGAGACCAAGATCCTTCATATCAAATTCAATGGATAACTCCTTCTTACACTGAATAATGAAAGGCTATGCACCTGTTAGGAACAGGTCATCAACATTTAATAGTAGAATAACAAGTGCATTGTTTAAAACCTTGTAATAGATATTTGTATCAGCATGACTCTTGGAAAATCCAAGTCTCGTCAAATAACTGTCATCGCATGCATACCAAGCTCTTGGAGCTTGCTTGAGTGCATACAAGGCCTTCTTCAATTTTCATACATGGGTTTCTTTTGGGTGTACCTCAAAACCTTTAGGTTGCTCTATATATACTTCTTCCTCAATCATTCCATTGAGAAAGGCGGTCTTTACATCCATATGATGTAAGCTTCAACCCATGGAAGATGCTAGAGATATTATGGCTCTTATAGATGTATATCTGGAAACCGGAGAAAACGTCTCATCATAATCGTTTCCCTCCTATTGGGAGAATCCTCTAGCCACAAATATCGCCTTGTACTTATCAATACTTCCATCTACAACATGCTTTATCTTATAAACCCACTTTGAAGTGACTACATACTCCTCTTTAGGTCTCAACACAACTTCCCATACATCATTCTTCACGATCCAGTGGTATTCTTCCATCATGGCCTCCTTCCATTCTTTCTTCTTAATTGTTTCCTCAAAGGTGGAAGGTTCTTCATTAACCAAACTTGTCATGAATGTCGCATAACTAGTGAACCTTTTGGGTTTCTTTCTTTGTCTGAAAGTACCAATGGGAGCCTTATGCTTTTCTTCTTCCTGCAAAGTAGTTTCAAGACATGTTGGTCTTTTTCTTGTCTTAGGTATAATAGTTGGTTCCACGGATTCATGTGGTGGTTCTTGTTCTTCATTAGATTGTTATAGAGAACATGTACTTTATTTTTTTTGGTATCTTCATGTTCCTCTTCTTTGTTGGATTCTATAGGTTCTTCTATAGACTTCTTAAATGCAATCCTTTCATCAAAATTTATGTCTCTTATTATTTCAATCTTCTACTGACCTGGAACATAGATTCTATATGTTTTTGATGATTCACTGTAACCAATGAATATTCCTCTCTTTCCTGAGGGTTCCAACTTCTTTCTCTTATCCTTGGGAACATGAATGTATATAGGACATCCAAATATTCTTAAGTGTTCAATGTTTAGCTTCTTTCCTGAGAAGGATTCTTCAAGGGTCATGTTATTCAATATTCTATGTGGACATTTATTTTGAACATAAAAAACGGTCATAGTTGCTTCTCCCCATAGGAACATAGATAAGTTTTGATCATGCATCAGTTAATTGATTGATTCTTCAATGGTTCTATTCTTTCTTTCAGACACACCATTTTGTTGTGGATTGTGAGGGACAATGAGATCCCTCCTAATCCCAGATTCTTTACAAAAGGAAACCAGCTCCTTGGAGATGTATTCTCCTCCATTATTAGATCTTATTGTCTTGATCTTCTTATCTATTAGGTTCTCTACTTCATCCTTGAATTCTTGGAATTTGATAAATACTTCATCGTTAGTCTTTAACATATACAACCATGTATTTCTTGAGAAGTCATCTATAAACGTTACATAGTAAAGCGATCCTCCTAGAGACTTCACTGGCATAGGTCCACATACATATGAATGTATTAGTTCTAAGATCCCTTTAGATCTATTATCACTGCTTGGGAAAGGTTTCTTAATGTTCTTCCCAAGTGCACATCCTCTGCACACACCTTTATGTACTAACTGTAACTCTGGTATGCCTACAACCATCTGTTTCTGGGATGGCAAGGCTTGATAGTGAAGGTGAGCATACCTTCTATGCCATAACTCACTAGGGTTCATTTTGTCATGTAATAGGGCTTGAGTATTCTAACCTAGGAGATTATATAACCTTCCTTCACAATTTCCAATAACTCTAGTGTTTTCTATCTTGGAGTCTTTAGACCATACAATAACTTTTCCATCCACAAAAGCTAGTCTATCTTCTTTCTCTTCCAAATAGGAAATACATACTAGATTATTTTTCAAACTAGGAACATATAAAACATTACTAAGATGGATAGAGTTGCATGATTCCATTTTGATAGTATCTTATCCAATTCCCTTGACTGCATAAGAGTTCTTGTCTCCAAACTCTACTTTATGAGGTGTCTCATTTTCCTTCATGCTTGAGAAATTCTTACGGTCACTTGACATATGCCTTGAAGCTCCACTATCGATCAGCCACATGTCATCTTCAATGGTTCCAGTAAGATCCGAATAATAGAATAAATATGATTAATCATGCTTTGTCTTATTTAAGGGTTTTTCATCATTGGCAGTTGATGTGTGATGTCTCTCTTTTCTCTTCCTTGTTAGTTTAGGACAATTCCTTTTGTAGTGGCCATAGTCATGGCATTCAAAGCATTGTACCTTTGACATATCTCTCTTGAACTTCTTTCTTGAATCAGATATTTTCTTACCTCCATGTCTTTTAAACTTTGTTGCAAAGGCTTGAGCATCTTCTTCCTTCTAAGGTTTTTCCCTTGGTGTTTAACCTTGTCTCATCTTGTGCACAATGCGTCCAAATTTCTTCTAACGTTGGAAACTCCTTCCTTGTATTCATGCTTGCAGAAAATGCATCCCGTGATATAAAGATACCATTGAGTGTTATGTTCACAACTTCCTTTTCTGGGATGGCTTCTTTAATAGCGTGTACTTGATCTCTCAACTGAGAAATCCTCACAAAGTATGAATCTATGGTGTCATCCTTTGTCATCTTTGTGTCACGGATTTCATTCTTTAAAATTATCACCTGTCCAATATTTCTGACTAAGAAAAGGTTTGTTAGGAAATCGTACATCTTCTTGGATGAGTCAAGATGAGAAATATAGGGTATCAAGTGATCCTTTACATATTCCACTATGATACTCATAGAATTTATGTCATTATCCTTGAACTTCTCCAATGTTGCAAAGTTCTAAGGTTCCTTCTCTTTCCCTGCTTCAAACTATGGTTCCATGATATTGCCTTTCACAATATCTAGGACTTTATTCTTGGCAAGCACAATGTCAATCCTTGTCTTCCACGCTCTGAAGTTTAAATCCCCTTCTACCTTGTTTTTTGACTTCATATAGTAAGTCATGATTTCTTTGACTTGGTCAACCTTTGACATTGAATTGGTCAACCTTTGACTTTGACCAAAAAATCAAACTTGATGCCTTGGACTAGTGAGAGTACTAGGAGGTGCACTTATCTAGGGTGATCTAGGATATCCAGGAATTAGGTCAAATGTTTCACTTAAGGTTCCTCAAAAAGAGGGTTAGGGTTTCGTTGTTGCAGCAAAACTCTGACTACAACTGAGAAAATCATCCCAATCTACCTTCTAGTGGTTAAACTGTTCGAAGATAGTGTGGGCCCGTAACCTGTTAAAATAATAGGTTTTCTCATTTCACCATAGACAATATCTCAATATTGTCACCCAACCATAGGCACAAAGGCCACCCCCGAGCACCTTAACCTTGACAGACAAAATAATTCTGGAAGAAATCACTAAATCTAATTGTAGATTTTAACCTTGTACAATTTCTACTACAAACAGATATTTAGAAAAAGAACAGAAAATATACAATGGAAAATACAAACATTACATAGATATTTTTCCCCTGGAAACCCAAACTGGGAAAACCAGCATATTCTATATTCATTCATTGTGATACATTGTTTACAATACAATATACATATAGGAGCCAGCGGCATCCAAAACCCTAACCCAATGAATTTTATTAGTCCAAAACCCTAATTCCTTAACCGGAAATAGAAAACCACCAGCAAAAACCATGTGTCGAAAAACCACCTAAATATGTGACATGTTTCTCGAGGCAGATGACATGTTTCCCGAGGCAGAAATTTTTTTTGCAAAGAATATAACACATACCCAACACTAATAGCCAACCAAGGTAGTGTACCTCTCTCCAAAGCTAGCGTGCCAAGAAAAAAGTCCAAACCATAACCAAATACCAAGTCACCACTGCAGTAGTTGTGACTCTTCACCAGTCATGCGCACCACTGGTCCTTATGCGGTTGTGAGAATGAGTGAGTGCAAATGAGATAAAGAACCCTCTATTTATAGTCCTCCAAGTGACCTAACTAGGCCGACTTTGGAGGCTAATAATTTAAAATAAATTATTCTCTTGATCCGACTTGTCTTCTAGGGTTATTACTCAACTATTTATGGTTTCTCTTACTTCTCGAAATATTCTAGTCTTGTCAATGGTTACATGTAGAGATTAATACCTCTCGCATTTATCGTAACATCAACATATGTAACAATTGAAGAACCTTTTGTACAGTGGGGACTTGATTTCATTGGCTCAATTAATCCTAAGTCCAGTAAAGGTCATTCTTACATTCTTACTGCAACCGACTATTTTACAAACTGGCAAGAATTTGTAGCCCTTAAGAAGGTTGATTCAGAAGAACTCATAAATTTCCTCAAAGAGAATATTTTATCAAGATTTGGATTTCCATAGAAATTTATTACAGACAATGGATCAATATTTATCAGACCAAAGTTCACCAAATTTTGTGGCGAAATTTTTATAATAATGGGACAATCTTCAAACTATTATCCCCATGGAAATGGTTTATCTAAATCTACAAACAAAACATTGATCCAAATCCTTAAGAAAACAATTTATTTGAATCAAATAAATTGGCATGCAAAATTAATAGATGCATTATGGGTCAGTAAACTGACACCAAAAGATAGCACTGGGTTGTCACCATATGCATTGGTATATGGGAAAGAAACAAAAATGGCAATTCATCTGGAACGGAATGCCTTGTCATATGATGTAAACTCTGAAGACACAGAATAAATATCTCCTCTACAAAGAAGGTATAATTAGTTTATGCATATGGAGGAACAAAGTAATGAGGCATTGACGAAAATAAATCAAAGGCAACAATCTGAAGAAAAAAAAAAA
>JZKD02S0054182.1:27755-53083 GCA_000966675.3 Picea glauca | reverse complement strand
TATTCCATCAAAGTTACTGAGGACTTGCACCTAGCCCCAAGCACAAGCACAAGTGCAAGAAACCGACAAGGGGCAATTATGTCGCTGGGTAGACTTAAACCCTAGTGAGGGTGTTAACAACACCTTTCTTTCATTGCCTAGGTAAGCCCTTATGGACTTGAATACCTATTATTTTAGCCAACACTTGTTCTTTTTGAAGCAAGGATTCATTTCATTATCATTTAGAGACTGGATGACATACAATAACACAACTTGTATTTACAATCCTAAGCTTGGATATTTTACTATATAGAACAATTCTACTTCACCTAATTGGAGTAAAGTTTAGAAGTTTGCAAACAAAAAATTGCCCAACGATTATGTTTAGTGGCTTCTTTATACAATATGGGGAAACAATCTTAGTGATTTGGTACATAGGTCATACAAATAACCTATTCAAAATGAGCTCTAAAACTAGTAATTATTAAACATACATCACTTGAAACACTATGCTCCCAACAAGTTCTCTTCATTCCTTCTCGCTTGAAACCAAGTTTATAACTTGGGGTATGTGCTGCTTGTGTTATCTATCTTCTATGTTTTCTCTTTGAACCAACTCCATTGGGATGCAACTCTATGAACATTGGATTTCTTTCTTGACTTTCCTTTAATATATTTTCTTAGGGAATTTGGAATTCCTCAAGAGTGTCAACCCCATTCAAGTTGAAATTTTAACATGGCTAGATTGATTGTTATATTTTCCATAAGATCTCTTTGTAGCTAGAGATTATTCTTGCTATTTTCACATTCCCAAGTCTTTGTCAATTCTCATTTTTGGGAGATTATTACTTGTGAATCACCAACAACTATTACTATGTCCTCGTTAACCTATTTCATCACAAACAATGATTTATATAATGCTATCAGTTCAATTTGGTTATTGTTTCTCTTCCTATGTTCTAGGCATATTTTTTTTCTTCTCAATTGTCATTATGAATTATATAATGCTCTTCCCGAGCCTAAGGGATCCATATTTCTGTTGGAGGGTCCATCAAAGAATGCAACATAAAGTTTTGAAGGGTTTGAATCTAGGCATAATGTCATTGTTGAGTATAAAGACATTGATGTTTGTACTTACCTCACTCAATGTGTATCTTAATTTAGGTATTCATTCCACTTGGTTCCTTGAATTTTTTCCATGATAGTTTGTTTTATCTAATTGACACTAGAGGTCTTAATAAGATTGTGTTTTGGGGATTGATAATTGAAGATTTTATTGTTTCTAGCTAACCAAATTTTCCATGAGACGCACTATGGATGATATCCTAGATCACCTTGAGAATCTACATCTTTTTGAGGCTTCCTAGAAATGCGGAATCCCAATTTTGAAACATATGTGACCAAGAGGCTAACTAGAGGGATGTGGGGAACTTCAAATCTAGAAACATAAGATCCCAACCTGTTCTGGTGAAAGAGTAGGCTAGAAACAAATGGGTAGAAATTTTCTCAGTGGAATTACATAGAACACTTATTGAGAAGCCATAAATTCCCTCCTTGGCTAGATTTACTATTGTGAGGAGTTTTCCATGGGCTAGTGTCCAAAAGAATAATCCAATATTGGGGATGGAGAAGCTTAGCCATATTTTTGACCAATTAATATCACAGGGAGAGGCAAGGAATCCCTATTGACGAGGGAGGAATATACCTCCTTAACTAAGAAACTCCTTGAGTGATAAACCAAAATATTTACATCAATATCACCCTAGGAGATTTGGGCCATACCTATGAGAGGGGAAGTGAGATGTGTCCACATAAGGGAAAGGACCTGAGCACATGTGGCACTTCCTTCCTTCCCAAGGAGGGGAAGTAGACAATGACCAAGTTGAGATGTCAACTAATAGCTTGAAACTTTCCTCCTTCAACTATATTTGGAAGGGACTGAATTGAGATTTAGATTTTAAGGGGCCCAAGAAGCTGAGTTCTTGATGATGGGGGTAACTTTGAGGATGGAGTTGAAGATCTCATATCCTTTGGAAAAAGGGCGTTCATTGATCATAAGTCAGAGCCTATTTGAGCATGCAAATTCAGTCTTTGTTATGCCGTCCTTCCACCATGGCGACTTTCCACTATTGAGGTTCTAGATTATATTTTCTCCCATAGCCATGCTCATCAATTTGGGATCCTTAGTGCTCAATCCTACTTTGGTTGGGGGAAACTTGATATTTTCCCAAGAAACACTTGAAGGTTTCTTTTGGCTCAAAGCCTTTCCTCCCTTCAAGAGGAAGAGGAATTTCTTAATGAGTTGTCCAATTTGAGTTAATACTCCAATTGGGGCAGCTTGAATTGAGCAAATATTTAAGGGGATGTTGAAGAGTACAACTTTTACAAGCACCCTTCTAGTTGGGGGGTTTAGCCATTGAGTAATCCAATCGGCAATTTTCCTTTTGAAATTTCTTAGAGTAGGATTCTTGTTTGAAATTTTAAAAGTCCCAAGCAATGGGGATATCTAAGTGGACTATGTGATGTCATTCTTGTTCTGGAAAGAATTCCAAAATTGAGGTAATTCTTCTAAGAGTGTTGTCATCAACATTAATGCCAAAAACCTTGTATTTCATATTAATATTTTTCCCTCTTAAATCCCCAATGTATCTATTTAAAATATATTTCAATCTCGAAGCTATGATTGTTGAAGCCCCCCCCCAAACAATAATGTGTTCTTTGCAAACTAAGAGTGGCTCACATATTTGGAGCCCCAAACCAATTCAATTCTTAGGAGGGTACGTAGATTCACACCTTCTTCAAGAGCCCTACTAAGAGTTTCACCATGATGATTATAAGTAAGCAAAGAGTAGAAAAATGTGCCTTATCCCTCTCAGGGATTTGAAGCATCCAACTGGTCTACCATTGGCCAAAGGGGAGATCCAAGGTGAGATTTTGTAGCCTTTGGTCCAAGAATATGAGAAGTCAAAATCCCTTAAAACTTTTAGGATGAACTCATGATTAATTATATCAACTGCATTAAAAATATCCATCTTGATGACCATGCCATTCTTGCGCTAGATTTTGGATGAATGAATGGCTTCTTGAACTAATATTCTATTCTAATATATGGGTATGTTGGGGACAAATCATTATTGTTCGTCCAAGATCAACTTGGGGAGGAGGATTTATTCTTCTTGAAATTAATTTAGAGAATATTTTCTGTGATATGTTATAGAGAGATAATGGTCCAAATATACTAAAATCAATCAGGTTTTGATATTTAGGGATGGGGCTAAAAATTATTTAATCCCCACTCCTACTTTGCATGCAATTTGAGCTACTTCAACCATCTTAACGAGACCAATCCGGATGACATGCCACTGCTCTATGTATAATTTTATCGAGAATCCATCTAGGTCCGATATCTTATCCAAATTCATTGAGAATATGACTTCCCTCAGTTCTTCTTTGATCAATTTAAAATAACATCTAATTTTAAGAAAAAATAATGACTTTAGGGATATAAAACAAGAGGGCATCTTGCTCCTCACTTCTAAAAATATCAAGTTCAATCATCATGGACCTAAAATGATCACAATCTAGATTGAATATTATTTTGTTTCCAAGGGGGGAAAGTGATTTTAGTTATTGTGTTTTTAATTTTCTTTTGTTTGCTCAAGTATGTAAATATATTATATTCTTGTCCCTAGATTTTAGCCAAAGTGATTTGGATCACTATCTCTAATATTTCTCCCCTTGGATTTCAGTTGTTGATAAACCATGGCTTGCTTCATGCTCTTCTTGGATAGGGGAATCATTGTTACTAGATACTTTAGTTTAAACTTGGATAATAAAATCACAGGATATTTTGTTTCTCCCATTTTCTAATGTTAGACTTGTGGCATTTAATTTTTTGTTCTTGGATGCATGCCCTAGAGCCATAAATATTTAAAGGGAACAAATAGGAGGTAGATACCAAATCATAAAAAACATTCAAACTCAAGCCAAGTAGGGTTGAGTTGGAAGGGTAGGGAACTAAAGGTGTTTGAAGATACAATGTCAAAGAAAATACCTTTGTTGTCTAAAGCAAGAAAGTGGATATGTTAGATATTGAGTGTCCAACCAAACACTTTCCAAATGTTGAATGCCTAATTCTCGACTTTAACTTTAAATTAAGACAATACTTATCATGATAACAACAACAAGATGATCAAAACCACACATGAACACACAAATTTATAGGGGAAAACTGAGTGTCAAATGAGAATTCACTTTGAAAATGTGTCTATTTCACAACTTCAAACTGTTACAAGAGGACACATATAATATCTTGTCCATGTCCACTCAACTATCTGACTTGAGTCTTCACTACAATGCTGACCTATGTCAACCATGGACATAACTACCCAAACTCAATATTGTCCCATGTTCACCATTGACAACTTAGGATAATATTGCAACACAACATAAACAAGTCCAAGACACCAATTCCATAGCTTCAATACATTCATCTCATCCTCATTTGAATGCCTCTATAATATTTACCATTCAAATACACTTCCCTAAATACACAATATCGTCCTTTAAATAAGACTTCAACACTACTCAAAACCCTATCTCACCCATTAATTTCAATTTTATATTAAATGCTCATATTTCTTATTTTACTCTTAGACAACTAACTAATGACCATCTCCTTTAATCACAATACATCGCGATGACAATATGCCAAGTTAAATTAGATCAAAGGCTTAAATCCCACATAGCATGTGATAATAGAGGATGCCAATGATAATCCATCTCCAAGGTAGGATTTCTAGATATGAAATCAATCGGTGAATCCATGAACCTCACTCTCACTTTTTGGAAAGGCAATGCATGAAAATGGTGTTTCCGTAACTGTTGACATGGACAAATGCCCTGCGTCAAACTAAGGAAGTTTTCTTGGAGCTAAGTCCAATTAGCATTTTCTTTGTTTGGTTAGCAACCTCCTCCAGTATCTTGGCCTGATTGCCAAATGAAAGGATGAGCTTTAAGCTCAGGTGACTAAATCCTAAAATGTAGTCCTAGAACTAATAACATAATGCAATCCTAATCTAAACACCTAGATATGATTTAAGAACAAAAAATGAACCTAAAACAAGTAACCATTTCAACCTTTAAAACAAAAAGTAGTTTACTGCAAAAATAATGGTTAAAATGGTAAAACATTTCCCAATGATAAATCATGTTAGCCTTAATTTAATGACAAGCAACTTTTTTATATTCATAGCTAGCAACTAATTGAAACATAACACTGAGAAATCATCACTATTGCATAAGAACAATCTACAACAAAAATAAATAATCTCATATTCATTCCACTACAACAAGAAAGGAATTAGTTCCACACCTTACATACACCAAAACAAATCTCCAAATAGTGGCTAGTTGGATTCTCAGTTGATAATAAAAGCAGTTTATAATGTCAACCAAAAAGCCCTTGTATAATTGAATTCATCTTATTTATAGAAAAAAGGAGTGGGGGGAGGGGTGTGGGGGAATTTATGATCTTGAGACACCTGGATGACTATTTGTTTCCCCTCCTTGCCTATTGATTTTCTTTATCACTTCGTCTTCTTCGACCCTAAGAGGATTTGACTCCCTTTGACTATTTTGACCTTCTACTTGGATGTTAGCTTTCCCTTTTGGGTTATTTGAATCCTGTTGTATAGGATAACTTACTATTTGGATTGAGGAAGCTTCTTCCATTTTTTTTCTCCATTTTCTTACAAAGGCCACACTTTCCTCAAAAGTCAAGCTAAGCCTTTCCCGACGAGAAAAGGTATGCTGCTGGAGGGAGGTTATGTACGATGTAATTGTTGAAGTTTGAGTAGCTTTAGAAGATATTCTTATCGTATCTATATTGCATTAGACCAAGTCAAAACCCTAAAGAATAATATTATGCCGTATTTGTAAAGTCGGCCCTATTGTGTCTTTGTAAAATTCAAATGTAAATTAGAAAGTGTACAAGTCAGCCCTGACCAAATTAAAGGGTGACTCAACTTGTATTTATAAGAGGCTATGTGCCTCATTTGGAGGACACACACAACACAAGTTCTCTCTCAAGGAAAAAGTGTGCAAGTCTGAGGAGGAGATGAAGCTACATAGTAAGGGTGTTTTGGTGAAGGATTTTGGTTATCTCTTGGAGGCCTATCTTGGTCTAGTGGTGCGCCACTATTTTTTGGTTAGGGTTTTTGGTCTATCTTCTGATTATCTTATGTTTGGTGAGATCTCTCTTGAGACAAAAAATGTACTTGTTGAAAATTATATATTGAAGAATCATTGTTGGGTTTTCTCCCCCAAGAGGGTTCCCTAAGATAAATATGGTGTATACTGTGGATGTATTTCTTTCAGTGATCCTTATGCATGCAATTATTGTTCTAATTGTTAAAAGTTAAAGAATACTGAATACACTTAACTACTTAAGATAAATTTTAACATGGTATCAGAGCGGGCTTGAAAGAAGCCATTTTCACATTTTGGAAGAACTCGATGGGGAAATCAATATCAGAGGAAGACTCTCCTAACCCTAGTGCATCTTTTCCCTGGACTAGTTTTTGCAGTTTTTGAAAATTAGGGTTTCTACATAAAAACCTAGGTGATGATGTCACCCTCTTTCTGAAGGATGCTGGTCAAGATATAGCCATCAAGGAGTTTGCCTAAGGAGAGTGCATTTATTCCCTGGATCATAATTCCAAAAGTCTCAAGTTGAAAAAAATTAGGGTTTTCTCACAAACCCTAGATCAAGATGTCTTGACAGCTGTAGACTGAAGTTGGAGTAGTTCACTTTGGCATAAAACACTCTCTGGTAAGTTCAAAACTCTTCTTTGAAAATTTTTTATTCTCTTATTTCCGTCCCAAGGAAAGATGAATTCCATCACTAAGCTTGATGAGGATCTTGAGGGTGTTGATAACTTCCAAGCATGGAAGTATAGAGTGATGCTCATTCTAGAAGAGAATGATATAGAATATTTTGTCAAAGAAAAAGTTCTAGAACCAGAGAAACATGTGGCCAAGGAAAAACACAATAAGAAAGCTAACAAATTTTAGCAGATTATTGGAGGATTGCACTCAGGAAGAAGCTAGATTGGCAAAAAGAGAACATAAACTAGGCAATGAAGAAAATCAATCTCTAGCAGCACATGCAAGAAAAGGAAAGAGTAAGAAAGAGGTTCACTCACACAAAAATCCTCATGGGTTACAAAGGACACACAAGTTAAAAAAAAACTACTCAAATTATAGATGCTACATCTGCTAGAAGATGAGACACATTACAATAATCTGTCCCCACTCAAAATATTAGGTCAGAAAAGGAAAGTATAAAAGACATAATGCTCATGCCGTAGAAGATGATGAACCTAAGAGAACCAAAGAAGATGACTCAAGCATAGAATATTTATTGATATAAGCTCTTACAGGAACAATTACTCATGGAAGTGACACATGGCTTATTAATAGTGGTGCTTCTAAGCACATGACAGGTTACAAGGATTCTTTCTCAGAATTAGTTTAGAAAGATTCACCTCACAAGGTTAAGCTCGATGATGACTACCAGTATCCCATTAAAGGGGTAGGAGAAGAACCTTACAGATTGGATTCCATAAAATCTATGAAGATGAAGGATGTCTTGCATGTACCTGATTTGAAGAAGAATCTCCTTTCTATCTCAACATTTGATGAGGAAGTATTCCTAGTTTCTTTCATTGATAGTGAATTTCTCATGTGGCCGAGAGGAACATCTACTGATGATGCTATGGTGATTGGTGTTCAAGAAGGAGGTCTGTAAAAATTAAAGGGACATTCAAATTCAACATTAGTACGCAACACAATTACTCCAAGTGAGCTATGGCATAGAATACTTTCTCACATACACTACAAAGCACTACCAATCATAAGAAATCTGGACACATGTTTGCCATAAATCCAAGTTAATCATGAAGGCATATGCAAGGCGTTGAGGCAAAGCTACGAGTTGATCTTACTCAAGCATTTTCAGACTTTACTTGGCTAAAGTAAAGTAGACGTGAATATCACCCTATGTTTATAGCTAGCAAAAATATATATCATAACTCACAAGTATTAATTACAAGTGCTTAGGCTAGTCTTTTATAAAAAAAAAGCTTGCTGGAAATTCACTTTTTATGTATTTTTCTAAACACATCAGTTGCTGAAATAAATGTAAGAACAAAAGTAAAGACGCCAAGATGATATTCAAGATATATGAGACATAAAGCAATCCTTTATTTCATTCCAATTCACCAAAGAGTCATTGTATTTACAAAAATTCACACAGAAATATTGGACCAAAGTCAAACTTGGAAATCCCCGATGGAACATACAAAAGGACCTCTAACAGAAAACCAAAACTGAACTCTAAAAGCTAGATCAACTTGCCACAGATTGCTGCCCATTTGACTCTGCACAATAGCCTTTATCAGTCATGAAAATTAATTCACAAACAAACAAGTCTACACAGACTATCAAAGATAGATCAACGCCTCTGAAGAACAAGTGTCTGAATGGTTTGATTCAGCCCTAAATATTGTTGTCTACAATAAGACCCTGCTATCACAAAAGATAATTAGGCTATGATGAATATGTGAATGAATGAAAACTGAACTATCTCAACATAAACTCAAGGAGCAAACCTTAGCATGCCTTTGCTTCTCCCCCCCTCTTTTTCCTCCCTTTCATCTTCCTTTAACAAGTTAGAATTGGTTGAAGTAGTTAAACCAACTCATTAGTCAAGTTAATTAAAAGGATCAAATAACTTTAGTTAGGGGGGGGGGCTAATAATAATTATAATAAGGGTCATCAATAAATAATAACTAGTAGGTGGGACCCCTTGTGACTCCCTTTAGTTCATAACAATCATAACATAATCCATTAGTTAAGCAAACACACCTCCTTGTGCCTCCCATCAACATATTTACTTTTTGCAATTTTAGCTCATGAAAATGGAAATTATTTCAAAAATATTACTCATATATCCAAAATAAACATGCTGTCCAAAATCCCCGAAGTCCACTGTCATAAAACAATAAACAACATAAAATTCAAAAGCCATATTTTCCAGTCTGTGATGCAACCCTTCCTTGGTTGCTGCTGTCACCTCTTGACTTTCCTGAATTTGCCTTGGGCTGGGCAGAGACTTTAGGCTTTATCTTACTGATCACATGGAAACAATCATCCCTCAAATGCATCCGTGAAGACATGGATTTGTCAGAGTCATCGGAGGGGGAGGAAGCGACAGTAATAACTTTTCCTTTATCAAATGCATGGTGGGCTTCAGCCTTCAATCGCTTGCTGGCATGGGAGGATTTCACTGGCGAGTGGTTAGGGGAAGCTTGGGCAATGGGGTTCAAAGGTGGAGGAGCAATAAAGGTCAAGTTGGGCCAGCCACAATGTTGGGAGACTGCCGGGTGAACAATCTCCTTCCACCCATCATTTTCAGGGACTTTAGGCTGTAAAGAGACATGAGGAGGCAGAGGGATGCCGGGGGCTTGCGGGGCTTGGAAGGGAGGCCTTTTAGACCTAGGTTGGACTATTCCCTGCCCAATCCAATCGAAGAATCCTGGATGAAACATTTGGCCAAGATCTTTTGAATCAACGTCAAAATGTATAGAAAACCTGGGCCTTCTTGGACCTCGGCTCCAGTTACCTCTACCTCTGTTTCCTCATCCATGGCTTCCCTGACTGAAAAAGATCATCCTGCATATGTTAACGATTAACAAATAACCTTTTTAAATAACCATGCATGACAAATCCTTAAAAATACGAAATAGATTTGGCTCAGAATGTATCAGGCTCATGCAATCCAATCCATACAAATTGTTCTAACATTAATCAACGAGCAGGGGGGTGAAATAGTGTTATGGGAAACATGAGGGGTTTGTATTGGGCGAAAATATGATATAATGAAAGGGGAGAAGAAATGGTTACTACTCAATGATAACAACAATCAACTGTAAATCAACCAAATANTCCAAGATCAACTTGGGGAGGAGGATTTATTCTTCTTGAAATTAATTTAGAGAATATTTTCTGTGATATGTTATAGAGAGATAATGGTCCAAATATACTAAAATCAATCAGGTTTTGATATTTAGGGATGGGGCTAAAAATTATTTAATCCCCACTCCTACTTTGCATGCAATTTGAGCTACTTCAACCATCTTAACGAGACCAATCCGGATGACATGCCACTGCTCTATGTATAATTTTATCGAGAATCCATCTAGGTCCGATATCTTATCCAAATTCATTGAGAATATGACTTCCCTCAGTTCTTCTTTGATCAATTTAAAATAACATCTAATTTTAAGAAAAAATAATGACTTTAGGGATATAAAACAAGAGGGCATCTTGCTCCTCACTTCTAAAAATATCAAGTTCAATCATCATGGACCTAAAATGATCACAATCTAGATTGAATATTATTTTGTTTCCAAGGGGGGAAAGTGATTTTAGTTATTGTGTTTTTAATTTTCTTTTGTTTGCTCAAGTATGTAAATATATTATATTCTTGTCCCTAGATTTTAGCCAAAGTGATTTGGATCACTATCTCTAATATTTCTCCCCTTGGATTTCAGTTGTTGATAAACCATGGCTTGCTTCATGCTCTTCTTGGATAGGGGAATCATTGTTACTAGATACTTTAGTTTAAACTTGGATAATAAAATCACAGGATATTTTGTTTCTCCCATTTTCTAATGTTAGACTTGTGGCATTTAATTTTTTGTTCTTGGATGCATGCCCTAGAGCCATAAATATTTAAAGGGAACAAATAGGAGGTAGATACCAAATCATAAAAAACATTCAAACTCAAGCCAAGTAGGGTTGAGTTGGAAGGGTAGGGAACTAAAGGTGTTTGAAGATACAATGTCAAAGAAAATACCTTTGTTGTCTAAAGCAAGAAAGTGGATATGTTAGATATTGAGTGTCCAACCAAACACTTTCCAAATGTTGAATGCCTAATTCTCGACTTTAACTTTAAATTAAGACAATACTTATCATGATAACAACAACAAGATGATCAAAACCACACATGAACACACAAATTTATAGGGGAAAACTGAGTGTCAAATGAGAATTCACTTTGAAAATGTGTCTATTTCACAACTTCAAACTGTTACAAGAGGACACATATAATATCTTGTCCATGTCCACTCAACTATCTGACTTGAGTCTTCACTACAATGCTGACCTATGTCAACCATGGACATAACTACCCAAACTCAATATTGTCCCATGTTCACCATTGACAACTTAGGATAATATTGCAACACAACATAAACAAGTCCAAGACACCAATTCCATAGCTTCAATACATTCATCTCATCCTCATTTGAATGCCTCTATAATATTTACCATTCAAATACACTTCCCTAAATACACAATATCGTCCTTTAAATAAGACTTCAACACTACTCAAAACCCTATCTCACCCATTAATTTCAATTTTATATTAAATGCTCATATTTCTTATTTTACTCTTAGACAACTAACTAATGACCATCTCCTTTAATCACAATACATCGCGATGACAATATGCCAAGTTAAATTAGATCAAAGGCTTAAATCCCACATAGCATGTGATAATAGAGGATGCCAATGATAATCCATCTCCAAGGTAGGATTTCTAGATATGAAATCAATCGGTGAATCCATGAACCTCACTCTCACTTTTTGGAAAGGCAATGCATGAAAATGGTGTTTCCGTAACTGTTGACATGGACAAATGCCCTGCGTCAAACTAAGGAAGTTTTCTTGGAGCTAAGTCCAATTAGCATTTTCTTTGTTTGGTTAGCAACCTCCTCCAGTATCTTGGCCTGATTGCCAAATGAAAGGATGAGCTTTAAGCTCAGGTGACTAAATCCTAAAATGTAGTCCTAGAACTAATAACATAATGCAATCCTAATCTAAACACCTAGATATGATTTAAGAACAAAAAATGAACCTAAAACAAGTAACCATTTCAACCTTTAAAACAAAAAGTAGTTTACTGCAAAAATAATGGTTAAAATGGTAAAACATTTCCCAATGATAAATCATGTTAGCCTTAATTTAATGACAAGCAACTTTTTTATATTCATAGCTAGCAACTAATTGAAACATAACACTGAGAAATCATCACTATTGCATAAGAACAATCTACAACAAAAATAAATAATCTCATATTCATTCCACTACAACAAGAAAGGAATTAGTTCCACACCTTACATACACCAAAACAAATCTCCAAATAGTGGCTAGTTGGATTCTCAGTTGATAATAAAAGCAGTTTATAATGTCAACCAAAAAGCCCTTGTATAATTGAATTCATCTTATTTATAGAAAAAAGGAGTGGGGGGAGGGGTGTGGGGGAATTTATGATCTTGAGACACCTGGATGACTATTTGTTTCCCCTCCTTGCCTATAGATTTTCTTTATCACTTCGTCTTCTTTGACCCTAAGAGGATTTGACTCCCTTTGACTATTTTGACCTTCTACTTGGATGTTAGCTTTCCCTTTTGGGTTATTTGAATCCTATTGTATAGGATAACTTACTATTTGGATTGAGGAAGCTTCTTCCATTTTTTTTCTCCATTTTCTTACAAAGGCCACACTTTCCTCAAAAGTCAAGCTAAGCCTTTCCCCACAGGAAAAGGTATGCTGCTGGAGGGAGGTTATGTACGATGTAATTGTTGAAGTTTGAGTAGCTTTAGAAGATATTCTTATCGTATCTATATTTCATTAGACCAAGTAAAAACCCTAAAGAATAGTATTATGCCGTATTTGTAAAGTCAGCCCTATTGTGTCTTTGTAAAATTCAAATGTAAATTAGAAAGTGTACAAGTCGGCCCTGACCAAATTAAAGGGTGACTCAACTTGTATTTATAAGAGGCTATGCGCCTCCTTTGGAGGACACACACAACACAAGTTATCTCTCAAGGAAAAAGTGCGCAAGTCTGAGGAGGAGATGAAGCTACATAGTAAGGGTGTTTTGGTGAAGGATTTTCATTATCTCTTGGAGGCCTATCTTGGTCTAGTGGTGCGCCACTCTTTTTTGGTTAGGGTTTCTGGTCTATCTTCTAATTATCTTCTGTTTGGTGAGATCTCTCTTGAGACATAAATTGTACTTGTTGAAAAATATATATTGAAGAATCTTTGTTGGGTTTTCTCCCCCAAGAGGGTTTCCCAAAATAAATCTGGTGTATACTGTGGATGTCTTTCTTTCAGTGATCCTTATGCATGCAATTATTGTTCTAATTGTTAAAAGTTAAAGAATATTGAATACACTTAACTACTTAGAGAGAAATTTTAACATGGTATCAGAGCGGGCCTGAAAGAAGCCATTTTCACATTTTGGAGGAACTCGATGGGGAAATCAATATCAGAGGAAGACTCTCCTAACCTTAGCACATCTTTTCCCTGGACTAGTTTTTGAAGTTTATGAAAATTAGGGTTTCTACATAAAACCCTAGGTGATGATGTCACCCTCTTTCTGAAGGATGCTGGTCAAGATAAAGCCATCAAGGAGTTTGCCTAAGGAGAGCGCATTTATTCCCTTGATCATAATTCCAAAAGTCTCAAGTTGAAAAAAATTAGGGTTTTCTCACAAACCCTAGATCAAGACGTCTTGACAGCTGCAGACTGAAGTTGGAGTAGTTCACTTTGGCATAAAACACTCCCTGGTAAGTTCAAAACTCTTCTTTGAAAAGTTTTTGTTCTCTTATTTCCGTCCCAAGGAAAGATGAATTCCATCACTAAGCTTGATGAGAATCTTGAGGGTGCCGATACCTTCCAAGCATGGAAGTATAGAGTGATGCTTATTCTAGAAGAGAATGATATAGAATATTTCGTCAAAGAAAAAGTTCTAGAACTAGAGGAATATGTGGCCAAGGAAAAACACAATAAGAAAGCTAACAAATTTTAACAGAGTATTGGAGGATTGCACTCAGGAAGAAGCTAGATTGGAAAAAAGAGAACATAAACTAGGCGATGAAGAAAATCAAGCTCTATCAGCGCATGCAAGAAAAGGAAAGAGCAAGAAAGAGGTTCACTCACACAAAAATCCTCATGGGTTACAAAGGACACACAAGTTAAAAAAAAACTACTCAAATTACATATGCTACATCTGCCAGAAGATGAGACACATTACAATAAATTGTCCCCACTCAAAATATTAGGTCAGAAAAGGAAAGTATAAAAGACATAATGCTCATGCCGTAGAAGATGATGAACCTGAGAGAACCAAAGAAGATGACTCAAGCGGAGAATATGTATTGATATCAACGCTTACAGGAACAATTACTCATGGAAGTGACACATGGCTTATTAATAGTGGTGCTTCTAAGCACATGACAGGTTACAAGGTTTCTTTCTCAGAATTAGTTTAGAAAGATTCACCTCACAAGGTTAAGCTTGATGATGACTACCAGTATCCCATTAAAGGGGTAGGAGAAGCATCTTACAGATTGGATTCCATAAAATCTATGAAGATGAAGGATGTGTTGCATGTACCTGATTTGAAGAAGAATCTCCTTTCTATCTCATCATTTGATGAGAAAGTATTCATAGTTTCTTTCATTGATAGTGAAGTTCTCATGTGGCCAAGAGGAACGTCTACTGATGATACTATGGTGATTGGTGTTCAAGAAGGAGGTCTATAAAAATTAAAGGGACATTTAGATTCAACATTAGTACACAATACAATTACTCCAAGTGAGCTATGGCATAGAATACTTGCTCACATACACTACAAAGGACTACCAATCATAAGAAATATGGTGACATGTTTGCCATAAATCCAAGTTAATCATGAAGGCATATGCAAGGTGTTGAGGAAAAGATATGAGTTGATCTTACTCAAGCATTTTCAGACTTTACTTGGCTAAAGTAAAGTAGACGTGAATATCACCCTATTTTTATAGCCAACAAAAATATATATCCTAACTCACAAGTATTAATTACAAGTGCTTAGGCTAGTCTTTTATAAAAAAAAAAGCTTGCTGGAAATTCACTTTTTATGTATTTTTCTGAACACACCAGTTGCTGAAATAAATGTAAGAACAAAAGTAAAGACGTCAAGATGATATTCAAGATATATAAGACATAAATCAATCCTTTATTTCATTCCAATTCACCAAAGTGTCATTGTCTTTACAAAAATTCACACAGAAATATTGGACCAAAGTCAAACTTGGAAATCCCCGATGGAACATACAAAAGGACCTCTGACAGAAAACCAAAACTGAACTCTAAAAGCTGGATCAACTTGTCACATATTGCTGCCCACTTGACTCTGCACAATAGCCTTTATTAGTCATGAAAATTAATTCACAAACAAACAAGTCTACACAGACTATCAAAGATAGATCAACACCTCTGAAGAACAAGTGTATGAATGGTTTGATTCAACCCTAAATATTGTTGTCTACAATAAGACCCTGCTATCACAAAAGATAATTAGGCTATGATGAATATGTGGATGAATGAAAACTGAACTATCTCAACATAAACTCAAGGAGAAAACCTTAGCATGCCTTTGCTTCTCTCCCCCTCTTTTTCCTCCCTTTCATCTTCCTTTAACAAGTTAGAATTGGTTGAAGTAGTTAAACCAACTCATTAGTTAAGTTAATTAAAAGGATCAACTAACTTTAGTTAGGGGGGGGGGCTAATAATAATTATAATAAGGGTCATCAATAAATAATAACTAGTAGGTGGGACCCCTTGTGACTCCCTTTAGACTTTAGTACATAACAATCATAACATAATCCATTAGTTAAGCAAACACACCTCCTTGTGCCTCCCATCAACATATTTACTTTTTGCAATTTTAGCTCATGAAAATTGAAATTATTTCAAAAATATTACTCATATATCCAAAATAAACATGCTGTCCAAAATCCCCAAAGTCCACTGTCATAAAACAATAAACACCATAAAATTCAAAAGCCATATTTTCCAGTCTGTGATGCAACCCTTCCTTGGTTGCTGCTTTCACCTCTTGACTTTCCTGAATTTGCCTTGGGCTGGGCAGAGACTTTAGGCTTTATCTCACTGATCACATGGGAACAATCATCCCTCAAATGCATATGTGAAGACACAGATTTGTCAGAGTCATCGGAGGGTGAGGAAGGGGTAGCAATAGATTTTCCTTTATCAAATGCATGGTGGGATTCAATCTTCAATCTCTTGCTGGCATGGGAGGATTTCACTGGCGAGTGGTTAGGGGAAGCTTGGACAATGGGGTTCAAAGGTGGAGGAGCAAGAAAGGTCAAGTTGGGCCAGCCACGATGTTGGGAGACTGTCGGGTGAACAATCTCCTTCCACCCATCATTTTCAGGGACTTTAGGCTGTAAAGAGACATGAGGAGGCACAGGGATGTCGGGGGCTTGCAGGGCTTGGAAGGGAGGCCTTTCAGGCCTAGGTTGGACTATTCCCTGCCCAATCCAATCGAAGAATCCTGCATGAAACATTTGGCCAAGCTCTTCTGAATCAACGTCAAAATGTATAGAAAACTTGGGCCTTCTTGGACCTCGGCTCCAGTTACCTCTACCTCTGTTTCCTCGTCCATGGCTTCCTTGACTGAAAAAGATCATCCTACATATATTAATGATTAACAAATAGTCTTTTTAAATAACCATGCATGACAAATCCTTAAAAATATGAAATAGATTTGGCTGAGAATGTATCAGGCTCATGCAATCCAATCTATACAAATTGTTCTAACTTTAATCAATGAGCAGGGGGGTGAAACAGTGTTATGGGAAACATGAGGGGTTTGTATTGGGCGAAAATATGATATAATGAAAGGGGAGAAGAAATGGTTACTACTCAATGATAACAACAATCAACTGTAAATCAACCAAATAAGACCTCACTGCAATCCACTCAAGACACTTCCACTTCATCCACTTAACACATAAATTCTCTTAGCTATAATCAACATCAGAACAGGGCGTGAACAAAATGAATATGGGATATGTGAGGGGGTTGTAATTAGCAGAAAGTGAGATAATGAGGGGGGAAAAAAACGTTTACTGTTCATGAGATTGATCAAGCAATCCATAACATATTTTGCAGTAAGAAAAATATGCATCAACCAACAATCAAATGACTGAGTAAAATACCTGTGTATTTGCCTAATTTCACTGTCCACTAACATCCCACAGTCATTACAAAACAAAAGTAATTCACACAATCTGTAAGAGGTTCTGTTTCCTTTATTCCCACATTCTGCACTTTATAACAGTCAACAACAACACTCATTCCCAATCCGTAATTATTAACATCCATCACTGTCATACATTTCCCAAATCCACATGTATATTTCAAGGTAGAGTCTCTAAAACAATGAAGTCACTATTTCTGTAATAGAGCCAATCAAGATCTGTAATGATATTCATTCCCATACATATACGCAGTAAAATAATCAAGACCAAAACAACCAAAACCTCGCATGCCATGTATGAAATGACAATTTACTATACAACCAACAACCAACACTTTGACACAGACTATGCAAGGGAAAAATGTCCAAGGCAATGTAAGCATCCCATTGTAAAACATGACATTTCAATGCGCCTTAAAAGCCTAGCCAAATACCCAACACGACTGTCATCAACAATGGTCGATTTCAATAAACAATATGCTTAAAAAAAAAAACTCTGAGGGTATCACTGAGTATAAGAAAAAACTATCCATACTACAAACAGAGCACAACCAACCAAACACCATGATACAACAATTTGACTTATCACAACAAACACCAGTCATGTCAATAACTCAACATATCGTGCAGAGACTGTGTATATTACTAAATGGTTAGTTCATTTAAGTCACATTGCGATTTAACCAAGCTGTGCATACTTGGGCTATTCAACCAATGAAGGATGCCATGGATATGTCTTCAATAGCTACCCAGTTCGATTATCATTCGACCCCAGAGAGAACATAGTTATCATGCCCCATGTTTCATTTGCGAAACACCACACACTGAACGCGACCTATGTGAGCAACCCTAAGCATTCGTGACCCATGTCAACCATCAACCAAATCACCACAAGTGCCAACTAGTGACTGTACATCAACCAACCATTCACCATTGTGTTAAAAAACAATCAATCACACAAGTCGTGGTTTCTTTACATAACCACGCATCTAATCGACATGGCAGAGGCCTTTCCATTTAAAAACAAATGAGTTTCCTTGATAACTTGCGGGTGACTTGCGAGATTTAGAAACACAAACTGGCAATGTAAGGTTCATACTTTATCATAGAGGAAATGACAAAAAAACAAAATCACACGACCGCCATATGACCAATGGGTGAGCCCGTGTTCGAAGTCATAGACCACAACAATCGGGAACAACTTAACAGGCTTGAAAAACTCCCTATGCAACTCCAGTCTGGAGGGTTAAGGGTTTGCATAGTAGCCATCACAGGAGGAAGGGCACCAAATATAGTGAAACTTTGAACCTGCAGGTGTACGCACAGGGAGGGCTATGACGCTTGTGAACGGGAGGTAGTTCCTTGACAGGGCTGAACAGGAAAACAAGGCTCTAATTAAACCCAAGAATCGTGAAGACAACCATCCAACCATGATTTAAGAACCCTTTAACCAAACGCAGTGGTAACCAAAACTACCACCCAAGAAGACCACCAAATCCGATGAACTCAAAACAATTATAAGCAGAACCATCCATTTTTCATTCTAAACCCAAAATTCCACACAGTTGCAGTACTCAGGACAAACACAAACTCACACAACTGAGCCAAAAATATTTCGTAACCAGAGTGAAGTCAAGAATGGCCAAAAGAGAGATACCCGTTAATTGAAACCTTAAGACAAGAGGTGGTCGAGCAGTTTCACGCTGCCGAAAATACGGAGCGCAATCACAACAGCCAGATCAAACAATAGTCCGACTAGGGTGACGACCAACCGGAAGGGTAAAGGTGACGTGTAGTAAATGCACGTCGCCTCCACCCATATCACATTTACTCCATAGTACATGCCAACGAGCCCTCATTAACACCATCAATCAACTAATGCATCGAGAATATCAACCATTTAAACCATAACATAATCCAAACCCACAATTCAACCATTTGCATCGTTACCTTGCCAAATGCGCCACCCATGTCATAACTCAAATAAATCGCTTGACCACTATACAAAGAATCATCACCAATAACATAATTACCATAAAAATTGCAAATCCATTACTTCCATGAGCCACCAAGGTTTATAACATAAGCATATCAGCCACCGATTGCATCAACCAATGCATTATCTCCTTGCCAAAATGCGCCACTAAAATTTCCACCATATGCATATATAAAAAATGTAATTTAACAATTTTTTTTATAGCCATTTCCTTGTTGGCTAAGGCTTAACAATATTTTGTGCATGTAGTATTTTAGACTAGGTTCCTTTGTACTCGTTGTAATACTTTGCCTTCTTAAAACTGCCCTTCAGGTGACTTTACTAATCAGGTTGTTGTGCAGGTGTGAGAAAACAAATACCATATATGAATAGTACGTTGTAGTATCATGAAGGGGCAACATCTCACAGCTTAACTTGTATGGATGACAACCATATTAACATAAACTATGTAAACTTCTGTAGCACATCATCATAACATCAAAATGAACATAACTTCTCTTAAATAATTCAATGGGGGTCCCACCTACTAGTATTAATTAGTTTTATAATAATATCTTTAGCAACACTTTGCGGGTGGAACTACGTTCACATTTTCCATCGTCAACACAAGGGATGCACACAAGGCAAGTACACGAATAAACCATTTCCAAGCAATGATAGAAAATCCAAAGGAGCCTTGGACATCGTACATTCAGAAGTGCGTGGACCAATGTCAGCCACTTCACTTAGTGGGTATGTATATTATGCTTCATTTATTGATGATTTCTCACGTAAAACTTGGATTTACTTTTTGAAATCTAAAAGTGAAGTATTCAACAAGTTCAAAGAATTCAAAGCACTTGTTGAAAACCTTTTGGAAAAGAAGATACATATTTTGAGATCAGATAATCGAGGAGAATTCACATCTGATGAATTCAAGGAATTCTACAAGGAAGTTGGTATTAAGAGGGAGGTCTCTACTCCCTACAATCCTTAACAGAATGGTGTGGAATAAAGAAAGAACCGAACCATCATGGAAGCAGTGAAGGCCATGATTCATGATCAAGACTTACCGATGCATCTGTGGGAAAAAGAAACCATAACCATTGTGTTATCCCCCAGTTTAGGGATAACTAAGGATATTATGTCTCGAGGCCCATAGGTCCTAGACATGGAGTACCGAGAGCCATAACGACTTGAGTATGGCCTTGGAGGGCCCATATTCTCATTCTTCAACGCCTCCACTTTGTCAGCAACAACATCATCCATCACCTTGGCCTGGTCCTGTAGTAGAGATGGATCTTGCTCCATGAGGTAATGAGTCCGGGTATCATGGTATGTGTCACTCTCATCCTCAAAAATTTTGAACATCTGCATTCAATTTTTTTTTCTTCTAACCGGTGCTTGGATCTTATACCTCTCCACTTGACCATATCTGGGGGAAATAACAGGATGCCCTAGTAAGTTGGTACCCATAAGTTTTGAGTTTCCATTGGGGGGATTCATGAGAAGCCACCGTCCGCTCCCACCATACTTACCACCTTCCATATTTTTCCCGCTCATCCATCCCATTACACTGGTCCGGGCATTGGGTTGGCCAAATATTTAAGGGTTGTACCTTACCTTGTGGGAAGAAGGGGCTAAAGGCCCAGAGGGTAAAAGTAGCTGGCAAAAGATAGAAACCAAAGAATGAAACCTTGAGATGCTTCACCCATGGATCCCCGAGAAAGCAGTAAAAAGATTCTTAGCAAGAAAGAGAGGGACCCATAAAAATAATAAAACAAGACCTAGTTAGAGGATAGGGGATATCATCATGAGCCAACCTATTAGGTCCATGGGCATGTAGCGGCATGACACTATCAACAACTGGTCACCATGCCATGGTAGTGGCTCTTGGTGGCATAGCCAAGAGAAAGGGGGTCTCATCACAAGCCAACCTTCTCATTTCCGTGAAATGCTTGTGGGTAACATTGCCACCACTAGTCACCACACCAGGGTAGTGTCCCCTAACTAGCTTCTTGAAAGAAAAAGCAATAAAAAAAAAGAAGGCATGAATGGGCTTGGAAACATTTGCATCCATGACAGGTGCAACTCGCCTTCTACAAAGGCACCCACAGGTAAGCCATACATTTCCCTGCTATCACTGCACCCCTTGCCCAAACATCCCTTACCACCTCATCCACTCACATGGCTTAGATTTGATTTCTCCCGGAAACATCCCACATCTAGTGAGCATTATCCCAATAGGACGTCCTAGCGTTTCCTCCAAACTTGGCTTGTAGATTAGTATAATGTCTTTAAGCCCTTGTTCGGGTAAAAAGGGTTTTATGCACATGTTTAATAACTTGATTATTAGATGTCATTGACATTGCTATGATCCCTGTGACTTATGAGCCCATGGATGGCGTATCTGTTGATGTTGCGAGACCATACCCGATGGACATGTACCCTTATGGATAGGTACACATGGGGAGATGATTAGTTCATACCTCCATGGGGTTGAAATCCCACCAGATGGATGCTGAGACCCCAATAGGGGACAAAGACAGATTAGAGGATTGCACTGGAGAAAAGGAGGACATTCCACCAGAGGCAGCTTGGAAGACCCATACCCAGGGGGGTTGTGCCATTTCCACCAGGACGTAGGCCTTGGAAGGCCCATGATGTCACCCAGGACACCCATGACATAATCCAGTGCTTATGGAGGTTTTGGGAAGCAGTTGTGTGCCTAGTGGCACATGTGGCAGGTTCCTGAGGCCCAAGAAGGCCTAACATGTTTCCCTAGGAGGCCAACGTCACCCTAAAAGGGCCTAACGTCACCCTAAAAGGGCATGATGTCATAATTTATGTTTGATTTAGGGTTTAATTGTGACACTTAATACAAAACAATATTTTTGATGTAAATTTGGCCATGTCGGCCTTTTTTGACCTAAAGTAAAATTAAAGGTCATTGGTATGGTATAAGTAGAGAGATAAAACTCTCATTTTCTCATCATTTTTCACTCACAGTTATGTGAGGTCTGAAATTTGTGGCCCTCATTAGGGTTTTGGACTGAAATTCTAGTGCGCACTTGTTGAAGGAAGGCTACTTTTGGTGAAATTGGCATTTTTCTTGGTGGAAAGTCTACAACTAGGGATTTGCTTGATGATGCTTGGTGAATGTAAGTAAAATTATGCAATTCTTCTCTTACTTGAATGGTTATGGTGTTTTAATTTGCATTTTGTTAATTTATGAAATTGCTAGCTCAAACCCTAGGGATCAAACACATGTTATTGTCCTTGTTCTAATTTGCTATCTACCTACTAGGTTGCGCCAAGGAGCCGTTTTCTTCTGAATCCATTGCTAGGGCCTTGCCATTGCAACACCCTAGCACTTGTTCTTCATCCTAGCTGATTTTACTTTTATCATTGAGTTAAAGGAGGAAAACCTACTAAGGCCTAGGGTTACCTACACCTTAGTAGCCGTTTTCCCCTAGGGTTTGGTGGTTAAAGCCTTGGCTTACCAACACTTCATCCATCAAATTCCTCTTGTCTTTGGCTCAACTACTATCATATTGCTCCTTAAATTCTTGCATCCACTTGTTGACTCCATTTTCCCTATGAATGCACTGGTCTAAGATCTATCCCTTGAGTGTTTTGATCACAAACTTCAAACATCCAAATCTTTGAGCAAACTACTAACGCCTTCTAACCCTAGATGATATTGATCTACTAACCTTGTTGCTGCTACTATTCAATGAAGTTACAACCATATTTTGCAGAATTTAAAGCTTCTCTAAACAATTGAAAATATTGACAGCCTTATTTGCTTCCAATGAATGTTGGTGTTATGATATTGATGATTAAGCATTCTTGCTCATTTTGAAGTTTCTCTAAAGCATTAATTGTGAAGTATTGTCTTGTGATTATTGCTGCAATACATATTGTTTACTTCATCAATATATTAGTCAATTTCTTTTATTGAGAAAGTCTTTGATTATATGAAGTGCTGACCAACAAGTGCTCTTGCAAATATAGTTTTATGTTGCTTTGTTCCGGGTAGGTGCAGTTCTGGTTATTTATTTCTTTATTGGTTGTTTAACCGAAATTTCTGATTGGTGGTGACTTGTGAGAGGGAACATTTTACTTGGCCTTTATCCTTTGCCTTCTCAAAACCTTAGGTCACCAGGGACGTCTCCCCTTGGACTACCACCCTAAACAAAAAGAGACATCCTATTGGGGTGACAGTGATATGAAGTCTCTCGTTACATCAATTTTTCTTCGTTTTCCTTTTCCCTTCTATTAAAGTACACATTGAGCGATAACACGTTGTATATGTGCAGAACAAAAGTCCCCAATGTGTACTTGGGAACAAGACACCCGATGAATTGTTTATAGGTGAAAATCCATAGGTCAACTACCTAAGGGTATTTGACTATCACATATATGTGCATGTTCCCAAGGACAAGAGATCGAAGTTGGAAACTTAAGGAAACACAAGTATATTTGTTGGATATAGTGAGACATCGAAGGCATACAAAGTCTACATCACTGGTCACCGACAGATTGAGACTAGCAGAGATGTCACCTTCGATGAGGGTACAACTTTCAATAGATCGTGACAGAATCATTCAGAAGAGGTCCATGACGAGGAACCTGAATCTCCTAGATTTGCAGATACATATGCAGGCGATGATGTTGTACTAGAAGATCATGATATGGAAGAACTACAGAGACCTGCAGATTCATCCCGAGAGATGAGTACTAAGAAAAGAAGACCAACTTGGGATTGAGAAATTATTCAGGATGCAGAGAAGTATGGTGCTCTAGATGGATCCTTCAGAGAAAGGAAGAGACCACGACCATACTCTAGTTACATGGAATTGCTAAGTGACATTATTGATGCCGAGCCTACTAGTTATGAAGACACTGCAGAGAAGAAAGAATGGAAGGATGCCATGATTGAAGAGTACCAGTCCATTGTAAAGAATGATGTTTGGGATGTGGTTTCGAGACCAAAAGAGAAGAAAATGGTAAGTTCCAAGTGGATTTACAAGACAAAGCATTCAACATATGGAGTGTCGAGAAGTACAAGGAAAGATTCATGGCACGTGGTTTCTCCTAGAAAGAAGGAATATATTATGAGGAGACATTTTCTCCTGTGGCGAGATACACTTCAATTAGAGATATACTTGTGATAGTTGGAGTAATGATGTGGAAGGTACACCAGATGGACGTGAAGACAACTTTTCTAAACAGTGTAATATGAGAGGAACTGTATGTGGAGAAACCACAAGGTTTCGAGACACATGACAGTCAGACACATGTGTGCAGATTGAAGAAATCCTTGTATGGATTAAAGCAAGCACCTAGGGCATGGTACGACATAATTGATAGTTTGCTGATGAGCTTGGGATTTACCAAGACTAAAGAAGATTCCATCCTTTACTACAAGGTTGTGGATGGTGGACCAATGCTATTACTATTATATGTGGATGACTTGTTTCTAACAGGAGACGAGAATCTCATCACTGGGAGTAAGAGGAGGCTTTCTACACAATTAGAGATGAAAGACATGGGTATGATCCATTATTTCTTAGGTCTAGAGGTATGGCATAAACTGAGTGAGATTTTCCTTAACCAAGGAAAATATGTTGTAGAGATTCTGAAGAGATTCAAAATGATGGATTGTAAATCCATGCCTACACTGATGGTGACAAATATGAAGTTATTGAGTGATACATCTTCAGAGACAGTGGATTTCACGATGTATAGAAAAATGATTGGTTCGTTGATGTACTTAATGAAAAAAGGCCAGATATATCTTTTGCGGTGAACACATTGAGTCAATATATGGTTGAACCGAGACGTGTTCACTTGATTGCAACAAAACATGTGATGAGGTACCTAAAGGGTACAATTGAATATGGACTCAAATATGTTTCAGATCGTGAGATAATCCTGCAAGGCTTTACTGATTCAGATTGGGTCGATAGTGTTGCAGATCGGAAGAGTACATCTAGATGATTCTTCAGTTTGGGATCAACTATGATATCATGGTTTAGTAGGAAGAAGACGAGTGTGGCGCTCAATATGGCTGAGGTAGAGTATATAGCAACATGTTCAACTTACAACGAAGCAGTGTGGCTTCAGAAGCTGCTTGCAAGATTGTTTGATCTTAAGTTAGAGGCGACTTGTATCTAGTCTGACAAC
>JZKD02S0054182.1:0-12412 GCA_000966675.3 Picea glauca | reverse complement strand
TTTTTTTTTTTCTTCAGATTGTTGCCTTTGATTTATTTTCGTCAATGCCTCATTACTTTGTTCCTCCATATGCATAAACTAATTATACCTTCTTTGTAGAGGAGATATTTATTCTGTGTCTTCAGAGTTTACATCATATGACAAGGCATTCCGTTCCAGATGAATTGCCATTTTTGTTTCTTTCCCATATACCAATGCATATGGTGACAACCCAGTGCTATCTTTTGGTGTCAGTTTACTGACCCATAATGCATCTATTAATTTTGCATGCCAATTTATTTGATTCAAATAAATTGTTTTCTTAAGGATTTGGATCAATGTTTTGTTTGTAGATTTAGATAAACCATTTCCATGGGGATAATAGTTTGAAGATTGTCCCATTATTATAAAAATTTCGCCACAAAATTTGGTGAACTTTGGTCTGATAAATATTGATCCATTGTCTGTAATAAATTTCTATGGAAATCCAAATCTTGATAAAATATTCTCTTTGAGGAAATTTATGAGTTCTTCTGAATCAACCTTCTTAAGGGCTACAAATTCTTGCCAGTTTGTAAAATAGTCGGTTGCAGTAAGAATGTAAGAATGACCTTTACTGGACTTAGGATTAATTGAGCCAATGAAATCAAGTCCCCACTGTACAAAAGGTTCTTCAATTGTTACATATGTTGATGTTACGATAAATGCGAGAGGTATTAATCTCTACATGTAACCATTGACAAGACTAGAATATTTCGAGAAGTAAGAGAAACCATAAATAGTTGAGTAATAACCCTAGAAGACAAGTCGGATCAAGAGAATAATTTATTTTAAATTATTAGCCTCCAAAGTCGGCCTAGTTAGGTCACTTGGAGGACTATAAATAGAGGGTTCTTTATCTCATTTGCACTCACTCATTCTCACAACCGCATAAGGACCAGTGGTGCGCATGACTGGTGAAGAGTCACAACTACTGCAGTGGTGACTTGGTATTTGGTTATGGTTTGGACTTTTTTCTTGGCACGCTAGCTTTGGAGAGAGGTACACTACCTTGGTTGGCTATTAGTGTTGGGTATGTGTTATATTCTTTGCAAAAAAAATTTCTGCCTCGGGAAACATGTCATCTGCCTCGAGAAACATGTCACATATTTAGGTGGTTTTTCGACACATGGTTTTTGCTGGTGGTTTTCTATTTCCGGTTAAGGAATTAGGGTTTTGGACTAATAAAATTCATTGGGTTAGGGTTTTGGATGCCGCTGGCTCCTATATGTATATTGTATTGTAAACAATGTATCACAATGAATGAATATAGAATATGCTGGTTTTCCCAGTTTGGGTTTCCAGGGGAAAAATATCTATGTAATGTTTGTATTTTCCATTGTATATTTTCTGTTCTTTTTCTAAATATCTGTTTGTAGTAGAAATTGTACAAGGTTAAAATCTACAATTAGATTTAGTGATTTCTTCCAGAATTATTTTGTCTGTCAAGGTTAAGGTGCTCGGGGGTGGCCTTTGTGCCTATGGTTGGGTGACAATATTGAGATATTGTCTATGGTGAAATGAGAAAACCTATTATTTTAACAGGTTACGGGCCCACACTATCTTCGAACAGTTTAACCACTAGAAGGTAGATTGGGATGATTTTCTCAGTTGTAGTCAGAGTTTTGCTGCAACAACGAAACCCTAACCCTCTTTTTGAGGAACCTTAAGTGAAACATTTGACCTAATTCCTGGATATCCTAGATCACCCTAGATAAGTGCACCTCCTAGTACTCTCACTAGTCCAAGGCATCAAGTTTGATTTTTTGGTCAAAGTCAAAGGTTGACCAATTCAATGTCAAAGGTTGACCAAGTCAAAGAAATCATGACTTACTATATGAAGTCAAAAAACAAGGTAGAAGGGGATTTAAACTTCAGAGCGTGGAAGACAAGGATTGACATTGTGCTTGCCAAGAATAAAGTCCTAGATATTGTGAAAGGCAATATCATGGAACCATAGTTTGAAGCAGGGAAAGAGAAGGAACCTTAGAACTTTGCAACATTGGAGAAGTTCAAGGATAATGACATAAATTCTATGAGTATCATAGTGGAATATGTAAAGGATCACTTGATACCCTATATTTCTCATCTTGACTCATCCAAGAAGATGTACGATTTCCTAACAAACCTTTTCTTAGTCAGAAATATTGGACAGGTGATAATTTTAAAGAATGAAATCCGTGACACAAAGATGACAAAGGATGACACCATAGATTCATACTTTGTGAGGATTTCTCAGTTGAGAGATCAAGTACACGCTATTAAAGAAGCCATCCCAGAAAAGGAAGTTGTGAACATAACACTCAATGGTATCTTTATATCACGGGATGCATTTTCTGCAAGCATGAATACAAGGAAGGAGTTTCCAACGTTAGAAGAAATTTGGACGCATTGTGCACAAGATGAGACAAGGTTAAACACCAAGGGAAAAACCTTAGAAGGAAGAAGATGCTCAAGCCTTTGCAACAAAGTTTAAAAGACATGGAGGTAAGAAAATATCTGATTCAAGAAAGAAGTTCAAGAGAGATATGTCAAAGGTACAATGCTTTGAATGCCATGACTATGGCCACTACAAAAGGAATTGTCCTAAACTAACAAGGAAGAGAAAAGAGAGACATCACACATCAACTGCCAATGATGAAAAACCCTTAAATAAGACAAAGCATGATTAATCATATTTATTCTATTATTCGGATCTTACTGGAACCATTGAAGATGACATGTGGCTGATCGATAGTGGAGCTTCAAGGCATATGTCAAGTGACCGTAAGAATTTCTCAAGCATGAAGGAAAATGAGACACCTCATAAAGTAGAGCTTGGAGACAAGAACTCTTATGCAGTCAAGGGAATTGGATAAGCTACTATCAAAATGGAATCATGCAACTCTATCCATCTTAGTAATGTTTTATATGTTCCTAGTTTGAAAAAGAATCTAGTATGTATTTCCTATTTGGAAGAGAAAGCAGATAGACTAGATTTTGTGGATGGAAAATTTATTGTATGGTCTAAAGAATCCAAGATAGAAAACACTAGAGTTATTGGAAATTGTGAAGGAAGGTTATATAATCTCCTAGGTTAGAATACTCAAGCCCTAGTACATGAAAAAATCAACCCTAGTGAGTTATGGCATAGAAGGTATGCTCACCTTCACTATCAAGCCTTGCCATCCCTGAAATAGATGGTTGTAGGCATACCAGAGTTACAATCAGTACATAAAGGTGTGTGCAGAGGATGTGCACTCTGGAAGAACATTAATAAACCTTTCCCAAGTAGTGAGAATAGATCCAAAGGGATCTTAGAACTAATACATTCATATGTATGTGGACCTATGCCAGTGAAGTCTCTAGGAGGATCACTTTACTATGTAACGTTTATAGATGACTTCTCAAGAAATACATGGTTGTATATGTTAAAGACTAAGGATGAAGTATTTATCAAATTCCAATAATTCAAGGCTGAAGTAGAGAACCTAATAGATAAGAAGATCAAGACAATAAGATCTAATAATGGAGGAGAATACATCTCCAAGGAGCTTGTTGCCTTTTGTAAAGAATCTGGGATTAGGAGGGATCTCATTGTCCCTCACAATCCACAACAAAATGGTGTGGCTGAAAGAAAGAATAGAACCATTGAAGAATCAATCAATGAAATGATGCATGATCAAAACTTATCTATGTTCCTATGGGGAGAAGAAACTATGACAACTTTTTATGTTCAAAATAAATGTCCACATAGATTATTGAATAACATGACCCCTGAAGAATCCTTCTCAGGAAAGAAGCCAAGCATTGAACAGTTAAGAATATTTGGATGTCCTATATACATTCATGTTCCCAAGGATAAGAGAACGAAGTTGGAACCCTCATGAAAGAGAGGAATATTCATTGGTTACAGTGAATCATCAAAAACATATAGAATCTATGTTCCAGGTCGCAGAAGATTGAAATAATAAGATACATAAATTTTGATGAAAGGATTGCATTTAAGAAGTCTGTAGAAGAACCTATAGAATCCAACAAAGAAGAGGAACATGAAGATACCAAAAAAAATAATGTACATGTTCTCTATAACAATCTAATGAAGAATAAGAACCACCACATGAATCTGTGGAACCAACTATTATACCCAAGACAAGAAAAAGACCAGCATGGCTTGAAACTACTTTGCAGGAAGAAGAAAAGCATAAGGCTCCCACTGGTACTTTCAGACAAAGCAAGAAACCCAAAAGGTTCAGTAGTTATGTGACACTCATGACAAGTTTGGTTAATGAAGAACCTTCCATCTTTGAGGAAACAATTAAGAAGAAAGAATGGAAGGAGGCCATGATGGAAGAATACCACTGGATCGTGAAGAATGATGTATGGGAATTTGTGCTGAGACCTAAAGAGAAGTATGTAGTCACTTCAAAGTGGGTTTATAAGATAAATCATGTTGTATATGGAAGTATTGATAAGTACAAGGCGATATTTGTGGCTAGAGGATTCTCCCAATAGGAGGGAGACGATTATGATGAGACGTTTTCTCCGGTTTCCAGATATACATCTATAAGAGCCATAATATATCTAGCATCTTCCATGGGTTGAAACTTACATCATATGGATGTAAAGACCGCCTTTCTCAATGGAGTGATTGAGGAAGAAGTATATATAGAGCAACCTCAAGGTTTTGAGGTACACCCAAAAGAAACCCGTGTATGAAAATTGAAGAAGGCCTTGTATGGACTCAAGCAAGATCCAAGAGCTTGGTATGCATGCGATGATAGTTATTTGACGAGACTTGGATTTTCCAAGAGTCATGCTGATACAAATATCTATTACAAGATTTTAAACAATGCACCTATTATTCTACTATTAAATGTTGATGATCTGTTCCTAACAGGTGCATAACCTTTCATTATTCAGTGTAAGAAGGAGTTATCCATTGAATTTGATATGAAGGATCTTGGTCTCATGCACTACTACTTGGGACTAGAAGTGTGTCCAAAGCGTGGTGAAGTATTCCTAGGACAAGGGAAGTACGTTGTAAATATCCTTCAAAGATTTGGGATGATGGATTGCAAATCCATGGAAATTCCCATGGTAACAGATTTGAGGAAGTTGAGAGACTCTGATTTTGATCCAATAGACTCGTCCATGTACCAACAAGTTGATTGGCTACTTGATGTATTTGGTAAATAATAGGCCATACATATGCTTTACTGTGAACATGTTGGTCCAGTTTCATGTGGAACCTAGACAAGAGCATTGGGTGGCTACAAAGCATATATTGTGATATATTTGTGGGATGATAATGTATGGTTTGATATATGCCTCAAATAGTGAAGTGAAGCTGCATGGATTTACCGATTCAGATTGGGCAGGGAGTGCAGAAGATAGAAATAGTACTTCTGGACAATGTTTCAGTTTAGGTTCTGCTATGATTTCATGGGCTAGCAGAAAACATAAGTTTGTTGCACTCAACACTGCAGAAGAATAATATATTGCAGCTTGTGATGCTTGTACGAAAGCAATGTGGATTCGTAAGCTGGTTTCTGGACTATTTGATCAGGTGATGGATTCGACCATGATATATTGTGATAACCAGAGCTATGTGAAGCTCTTAGAGAACCCAATGTTCCATGACATGTCGAAGCACATTGCGATCAAGTATTATTTTCTCCGTGATAAAGTATAGAGGGGAGAATTAGTTCTCTAGTATATCTCCATTGATGAGTAGATTACAGATATTTTGACGAATAATTTTCCCAAGATAAAGTTTGCATACTTAAGGGACAAGCTGGGACTCATGGAGATTGCTCCCTTGGTTGAAATGGAGGAGATGAGTTCCTCGGTTGGGAGGGAGCACTGATATGAGGCATCATGGACTGTTAGTGAGCTGTAGATCTGTATCATGATAGTACAACTTAATGATGGTCATACAACTTAGAGACAATGCTTGCATCATGCTAGATATGATCATGGAAGTACAACTCATATATGATACAGATGGTAGGATTTGTTGATATAGCGGCATGAGGAGCATCATGCTAGTACACATTAGAGGTGAACATACAACTTAGAGATGATGTTTTCATCATGCTAGTTATGTTCATGCTAGTACAACTTAGAGACAATGTTGGCGAGCCACATCATGCTAGACATGATCATGCAAGTACAAATTAGAGGTGGCATACAAATTAGATATGTTGCATTGGTATCATGCTAGATATGTCATGCTAGTACAACTTAGAGATGATCATACAACTTAGAGATGATGCAGGAGGGCTCATGTCATGATAGATATGATCATGCGAGTACAACTTAGAGATGATCATACATATTAGAGATGACACAATGAGGCACTGATATACATCATGCGAGTGCAACTTAGATGTGGCATACAACTTAGAGATGATGCTTGCATCATGCTAGTTATGTCATGCTAGTATGACTTAGAGATGATGTAGTTGATACTGATCCAGATCATGTTAGTACAACTTAGATATGATGCATAAAGATCATGCTAGTATGACTTAGAGGTGATGCAACTGATGACATTTTTTGATGCAGGATGATATCATATGATATGATTGTTGTGGATATTGTATGTCTCTAGACAGTAGTTGTATGCTACTATGGTGGATGTGATCCATTGGTAGTGACTGTATGTCACTGGTTAGTAGTTGTGTGCTACTAGGAGTGGTTGCATACCATTGGAAAGTAGTTGTATACTACTTGGATAGAACAATTGTGTTCTATTGGATTCCATTCTGATTTCCATGGAGGCTATCACTAGTGTTGTATAGTGATGTTGGTGCTCATGATTTGATTTGTGTGATCATGAGATAACCTATGTGTCTATTTGTGTTTCTATTGGCTGAATGGTATGTTTGTGCTCAAGACCATTTTCTGTAATACCTCCCTAGCTAGGAGGGAGAGTTGATGTTACGATAGTTGCGAGAGGTATTAACCTCTATATGTAACCTTTGAAAATACTATAATATTCTGGGAAGCAAGAGAAACCCTAAATAGTTTAGTAATAACCCTAAAAGACAAGTCGACTCAAGAGAATAATTTATTTTGAATTATTAGACTCTAGAAGAAGAAGTCGGCCCAGTAAGGTCACTTGGAGGACTATAAATAGAGGGCACTTGATCTCATTTTCACTCACTCATTCTCACAACTGCATAAGGACTAGTGGTGCACATGACTGGTGGAGAGCTACAATTGCTGTAGTGGTGACTTTGTGTTTGGTTATGGTTTGGAATTTCTTCTTGGTACACTAGCTTTAAAGAGAGGTACACTACCTTGGTTGGCTACTAGTTCTAGTGTTTTCTTCTGGAATTATTCTGTATATGAAGGTTAAGGTGCTCGAGGGTGGCCTTTGTGCCTATGGTTGGGTGAAAATATTGAGATATTGTTTATGGTGAAGCAATAAAATCTATTATTTTAACAATAGACTACAATGACATTACTGCTCTTTTCATTTTTCCATAAAATGTTTGACAATAAATACACTTTCTGATCATCACATTTGAATCTTTAAAAATGGTTGGCCAGTAATAGCCTACTCTCATAATTCTATGTGTTGTAGATGTAGGTGAAAAATGTCCTCCACAAATGCCTTCATGAAATTTATCAAGCACCTTTTGGGATTTCATTGAACCAATACATCTTAGAAACATCCCATCAAAATTTCTTCGAAAAAGTATTTCAACAACAAGTACATTTTGGTTTTGTTTCATCTTTAATGCCCTTCTTTCTTTTGGAGACATGCAATTTGGGAATTGGATAGATTTTAAATAGAAAATGATATCCTTATACAATTTTGTCATGGATGAAGAAGATATTGTTGAAATTAATATAACCCCATTTAGTGAATCTATCCCTGCCATAAGTTTGCACAACCCCTGTCCTTTAACTACTTTCAGTGGCTTGATCTCAATGTCATATTCTTGAATTTTGGCAAACCAGTTTTCCCATTTCTCTTCTCTCAATTGTTGATTAAGGATCATTTTCAGTGGAGATGTTGGAACATATGATATAACATGAGATGACAAGATGTAAGTTATGAAGTGTGCCACCACTTTAAACAAAGAAAGAGTTTGCTTCTCTATTTCTGAATATATGAACTCATAGGCATGTAAAGTTTTACTCATAAAAAATATTGGAAGTTATTCTCCTTTGAGATTCCTTTGTGTTAAATAGAAGCAATGGTCTCTTCTGAAGAAAAAGAATATATAATAAAATCTGATCAAGGTTTGGACTAACAAGAACTGGAGCTGAAGTAATTACATGCTTGATATTGGTGAATTCTCTTTGAATTTCTTATGTCCATTCAAATTTCCGATCCTTATTCAACAAGACATTTATTGGTTTCACAATGGTGGCGTAATATGGAAAAACCTCCTTACAAAGTTTATATTCCCCAAAAATGATTGTACTCATTTCCTTGACATTGGACAACTCAATTCATTGATATCTTTGACTCTCTTCAGATCAATGTAGATTCCTTCTTCACTGAATATATGTCCCAAGAGTTTTCACTCTAACACTGCAAATAAACATTTCTTGGGATTCAGAGATATTCCATATAATCTAAATCGTTCAAATACTTTCCTTAAATTCTCGATGTGATTTTATCTTACTTTGGAATGAATGGTAAGATCATCTTGATAATCAACCATAAATTTTCCAATTAGATCTTTGAAGGCATGATTCATTTCCCTATGAAAAGTGACTCTAACATTTTGGGTCAGCTTTGATTATATCCAAAGAAACCATCTATTAAATCAACACGAAGATGAATCTCCCCACTTTTCTTTCTTACTACAACAATGTTTCAAATCCATTTTGAGTGTCTATTCAGAAAATTATTCTGTCTTTCTTTAACTTTTCCAACTCAATTTTTACTAGGGGTTTTAATTTAGGATTTACAATCCTCAATTTTTGCATGACCGGCTTTGTTCCTTCTTTCAATGGTATGATATGTTGAAATATTGATTTTTCATACTCCTTCAACTCATCACATGTCCATGCAAAAACATCATAATGTTCTTTGAACAAAGAAGTGTATTGATCAACTTCTTTTCCAATACAACTAGTACTAAGATTCACATATTTAGGAGAATCTTGTGTGCCAATATTTATTTTCCGAGTTTTCTGCACTTTTCTAACAGACACTTCTTCTTTAAAGTTGGGGACTTTGATTTGGTCATATCTTGTGAAAATAGATTCAAAATTGATACAATCCTTTGAACTTCATAGTTCTCTACAACGTCACTTGTATCAACCATAAATTCAACCAACTCTTCATCATCCCCAAAACTTGAAGATAATATTGATTATCGGGAATTGAAGGCTTGGAAATCCTTTTGACCTGGAATGCATTTTGATTATGTGAATCATCAATATTGAATAAACAGGTAGCAATCGCCAGTAAGTTTTCCTTTTGATTCTTATCTCTTGGCATAAAATAAATGTTAAATGAACTGAAATAATTCATGAGTTCATTTACCCTTTTGGCGTAAAATTTCAATTTCTCCTTTTTGATCTTGTACTTCTTTCTTATATGATTTATAACCAGTTTAGAATCACTGGTTATGATCAAGTTTTGAATTCTCTTTTGGAGTGCAACATTCATTCTTTGTATCAATGCTTCATATCAACTTCATTATTTGTACAAGGAAATTCAAGTCTGATGGCAGGTGGATACATAACTGAACCAGGGATTTTAAAAATGATCCCTACTCCACTTCTTGATTTGGAGTAGGTACCATCAAAAGGCATATTCCAAAATCCTTAAAAATAATTTTCTCCTTTTTGTTTTGAAATACTTGGCTGCTCTAGGTCAAGCAAAACATAATTTCCAGTTTTGACGTCAATATAGCCTTGCATTAATTCATTGTCTTTTTTCCTGAAAGAAAATGGATTTTCAGATTCGCGGGGAACTTTCACCATTGCTACATTTTTTTTGGTAACATCATACATCTACCATCATTCATGACATAACCTTCAATTTGTGAACACCAATCTCTTCCCAGAACTACTCCATAAGCTGGAGGCAAGTCCACCACAATGATAGTGAAAACAATCGTAATATGGGGAGCTGCAAATATCCAAGCACACAAATATTTTATTTCCCAATATGTTGAGACCTTCCTTGAATTGATCGCATAGATACTTTCTCCAGTTTCATAATACTTCGTGCATCCCATTCCCAAAGCTTCCATTAATAATAAGGGCATACTATTGTTGGTCGCTCCAATGTTAACCAAAACATTGTGTAATACTACATCATGATTTTTTATTGTGATGTAGAATGGAAGGACCTTACCCCTTGGTCTAACTGCTAAGATATTTCGATGAAGCTTGGAATTTGTTACAACAACCTCAATTCTTGTAGTTGGATCATCCAAAATATTGAGAATATTTTCTCTTTGCCGTGGTATTTTTACAACTTCCATGAATGGGAGAGTAATTCTCAACATAGTCAAGTCATCAATTAAATTAGAAGTCATTTGTGGAGGATTCTTAATTTGATTCATAACTGTTTGTTTTTTTTGGAACATTGGTTTTCTTTTTCTCTTTTTCTTTTTCAACATTCTCTTTTTCTTTAAATTTATTGACTTGTGCCCTAGTTTGCACAACATTTTATCGTGAGATATCTAATTCTTTGTGTTCATCAAATATATAGACGTATGAATCACCTTTATCCATATGTACAGATTCGATAATTTCATCTTGAATGATTTCAGTTTCTTGGTGAAAACTATCAATTTTTTCTTCATCAAAAACTTCTTCCAATATGACAACATTAGGGTTTTGCACCCTTTGTGCTCTTTGTCTATGATCTTCTTCATTTTTGTTTCTTTGTTCTTGAATATTATTTCTTCTCTGTTCTTGAGTAGGAACTCTCGGGTTTTGATTTTTTGAGGTAAATGTTTCTCCTCTTCTTAATATCGTTATCTTATTTTTCATTTGTCGAATTGTTCAATCCATCTGAGTTATTTCTAGTCTTTGTTTTCTCTCTTGAGTTGTTTTTGGATCATGTCTTACATTATGAATTACACCTCGAAGTATCCCTCCACCAACTCCTCTATTTTCAACGTTCCTTGTTCCCCAATTTTCAACATTCCTCGAAGTTGATGACCCTTGATTTGAGATAGCAAGAGAATCCATTTTTCTTTGTACTTTCCCGAGGATGATGTTGGGATTGACATTTGTTTCCAACATGATTTCTTCCATTTACATTGGTTTATGCATAGCTCCATCCAGGTCTTCAATTTGTGCATCCATGATGGAAAATTTCACATTTGAAGGCATTGCATTTTTGTAACATCTGAGTATGACTGGAGCATTTAGTTTTTGTTCTTCTAGAATTTGATTCAATATCTTGAAAAATCTTAGATTGAAATATCTAATCCTTTCACCCCTTTTCAAATGAAGTTGGGTGAATTGTGTGAACAAAGTATGATATGATATTGGAGGAGCATACATAGTTAAGAACATGGCTTCTAAGTCATCGAATGATGAAATTGATCTTGCAGGAAGAGACATATAACATTCATAGGCCAATAATGTCAATGTCTAAAGGAAAAGTCTGACCATTACATCATCATGTTATACTAAATGAATCTCACAAATATTCAAAAAGAAATCCATATGTATTTTCAGGTCCATCAGTCTATCTCCTGAAAATGTTGGAAAAATCCTTATGGAAGAGTTGGCAATTGATGTTGTTCTCCTTGAAGATTAAGTGGGCTATTTATAACCCTTCATGTTGGAATTGTTTTTCTGTCATTTCTCTCTTCATGATTATCTGGGTTCTCTTGTCTGTCACCCATTATCAATTTTTTTTTTTCTTCAGTGGTGGAACTTTCTCCAACTTCTATAATTTGAAGTTGTTTTCTTTTACTCCTTATTATCAGGCCCTTGCATGATTCCATCTTTAATTTCTATCTTGTCTTCTTTTTCTTCTTTCAATTTCTCTTTATTCTTGGTGGGCTAAGGTTTCTGATGATCTTTCAAGTTCTTCACGAGTTCTGGTTGTTGTCAATGTCAAATCGTACAATTGATGAAGAATACTCATTTGATTTCCAAGGCCAACCTGAAATTGGGGTTTATTTAGATGAGGTTGGGTCATTAGAATTATGGTCTACGAAACAAACCTTTTGTTCTCCCTAGTATGGTCACCAAAAATATTGAAGCTTAGATTTTTTAATATTTAAACAAAAAAATCACGAGGATATGAATACCCCCTTGTGTTTTTATAGAGGTGGTACTCCTTTGTTAATTCTTTAAAGATTTATCTTGAATATTTTGGGACAATAATATGAAAAATGGGAGAATACTAAATAGTAAACTCCAAATCTTGATCACTCAAATAAATAAAAATATAATGTCACATTCATCA
>JZKD02S0054171.1:0-25861 GCA_000966675.3 Picea glauca | reverse complement strand
TTTTTTTTGTAAAACTAAGTAACGACATCTCCATAACTAATTTTCATGAAAGTGGTAGAGGTCATATGGTGATATGCCATAGATGCAAGTTCTAGTAACCTCTAGTTTCATCTTAAGAACTGAAAGGTGTTCTTTATTATTGAAAAGAAAAAAAAATGTATTATATATTCTTTATCTATTCTTCCTACACCTTATTTTTTTTTTATATGTTTTACTTTATTTTATAACATATGATAGCTTGGCTTGCAGGTTAGGTGGGGCTGGAGCTGGAGTTGGAGTTTGGCCCTCAGGCCCAGATTTCAAACTAACACTCTGATACCAATTGTAGAGACCCAGCTTAATTAAATACAAAATGTTAATTCAATTAACATATAATTTCCTTACGTAAATTATTCATTCACTTCAAAAGCATAAATATTCTGCATAAGTTAAAATCTATCTACAACATGGAAATAACTCAACAAATCACATATAAATACTTGTTTTTTATGCTAATTCCCGTCGATATGGTTGTCCCTTCCCTGCTACCTTGTTGTTGTCTTGCCTAGCCCGATGAACTAACCAACACTGTCGAAACTGACTATCCACCCAGCCAGCTAGGAGCAGCCTGTCCAGCTCCCTAGCTCCAGGAAACCGAAAGGAATCCTGGCCCCCGTGCCCAAAACCCCGAGCAACCTGGTGCCCCCTGCAATGATACTCACAGTCTGAAAAACTCTCCCACAAAACTAGAAAAACCAAGCCATGAAACCAGTGCTCCCGACCCCTCCAAAATGCTTCCTCCCCACCCAAAATCCAAAATCCTCCTCCCAAAGAATGAATCCCTTGCCCGTAAGGCTCTCCCCCTCATATCCCCTTTCACCGACTCTTCCTTTCATTAAATTCCTTATCCCTACATTCATTACCTTATCCTCTTATTTAATGTATTGTCCCATTTATTTAATGTTTCTTATCCTTTTATTTAATGTTTGTTATCCCATTCATATACGTAAGTTTTAAGAAATTAAATTATTAACCCTATTAATTCTTTACTCACATAATTAATGAGTTGATTAATAATTAATTAACCATTAACAATTATGAACAATTAATTAATGATAATTAATTAGTTAATATTATATAAGAAATAATTATTGTTTAGCTAACATCTTAGGACAATCAAATTATCATAATTAATAATCCTTTACATTTATTTAAGTAGGGTCGTTACAGTGACATAAAGCAAGACGTGTATTGTGCTTCCAGCTTGATAGTTGTGACGTAAAGCCAGTCCAGTATTATGATGATGAACCACCCTCATGCTGTGATGATGATGTATTAGTTTTATACTAATTCATATTAATGCAGATGATGATTGCATTCCTTTGAGAATGACGATGTTTCCAATGAAGAAAACTTCCGATGATTTATAGATACGTTAGTCAGTGTTCCAAGATGATATTGATGGTGTTGTCCTCCTAATGTTGTTGATGATGCAATCCTCTCTCTCGCCTGATGTTGTTGAAGAATACCCTTCTTGTTAAGGGGGAGTGTTGAAATAATGTAACTGCAAAGTGTATTCTGATTATTATTTAATATATTATTCATTGGATCAATCCCCATTGCAGATTGATCATGTCGGCTATTGTAAAGGACCAAATCCCCTTTTGCAGAATGGTCAAAATGTAATTGTAATAGGCAGAATAAGAAGTCGGCCCCAAAATATATTAAAGAGGCCCTAGAATATATTAAAGGTGGCTATAACCACCCAGATTGAGAAGTTGGCCCTGCCAGTGAAGAGACACTTCCACACGTGCCAAACTTGTATAAATAAGGAGGCTAGTGCCTCACTTAGACACACACTCACTTGTTCATTTGAGAGACAAGTTTCAGAGATGTAGTAGGAGAAGAGATAGAGAGATAGGGGCATCTTTGGGAGAGGACTTTCTGTACTTGTTTGAGTTATCTCTTGGCATTGTATTGGCTATCTATAATAAGGACGTTTTGCTGGGTTTTCTGCCCCATGAGGGTTTCCCAGGATAAATGATGTGTCTCTTGCGATTGTGTATTTCTCATTGATCCTATCTTATGCTATTGTTATCTATTGAAATGTGAAGAACTCTAATAATAACTTAAACATTAACAACAATTACTAGTTTAACTCTAGGATATAGAACAAGACTTTAATGACAATAGAAGGTTTTTAGATGATGTTATCAACAAGTTATCATAAAAACCAAGTGGTTGTAGCAAACGTTTTCTACATCAAAATCCAACCACCAAAATGAGCAAGAAAACCACCGAAAATATAGCTAACTTCAAGTAGATTAATTATAGTAGCTTCCAAGAAAATTTCAATGGTTGAATAGTAAGTAAAAGATAAATTTTGAGTGAGTTTTGTTGCAGCCCTAATGGTTGTAGTATAAATTTATTACAATATCAAGAAATACTTAGCCAAAGTAGACACCCTAGGAGCTCAAGCAAGCCAATAGCATGTAGAATTGAATCCACTTTAGACAAATGAAATATCTCCATAAAACACATATACCATTGCAACGATTTTATTTCTTCAATGAAATTTTCAGATTAGCATTTTTTAGATGGATCCACTACTTCTATAGGGGTGTAATCCCTTTTACTCCCTAGAGCAAGAAAATCCAACAAAGGTAAGTCTAGGAGGGTGCAATCCCTTTTACTCCTCCTAGAAACCTTGTGAAAAAATGACATATCAATTAAAAATTAAGATGAAACTTGGTGGGGGGTGTATGCCATTATACTCCTCCAAGGATTTTATAAAAATGTACCACGAAACAAGTAGAAAATACCAACAAATGCATAATTTTTCTTACCAATTTCACAAGATAGAAATATAAAACCCTATCTTTACCAAGTATTTTCCATCCACATGAAATAATAATCCTCCAAGAGAAGTGTGCACCACTTAGCTCCACAATAGACAAGTAAGCATCAACAAATTTTCACAAGAGAGAGATATATTCCAAATTCCCAAAGAGGGAGAAAATTCCAGCCAAGTAGCTCTTCTCAAGTGAGAGAGTTCTATAAAATTAAATGATTTGGTCTCTTATTTATACAAGACCTATAAAATTAATTTGTCCATATTAAATTAGGGTAAACCACAAAACAAGGAGGACGACCCCCTTAGTTTTTCCCCTTTACAAATTCAATTTAATTTTTATGCAAAGAAACCCTAAAAACATGACGCCATGCCCTTCTAGGGTGATTTTTTGACACTTTTGGAAAGTCATTGAGATTGGAGAGGAAGTCATTGAGCCTCTAAAGGCCATCCCTTCATGCTCCAGGGTCTTCTCTCCATCAATGCATGCCAATCCTCCATCAATTCATCACCACTATCACAAACTCTAGCCCCAAATCATGACATCAAGCCCTAGACAAAGATGTTTTGACCTTCCAGGGTCAAACGTTGGGAAAAGGGGGGATAGGTTCCATCCTTCAAGGTGTATCCTCATGCCTCCAAAGGAAATGTTCACCATCTATATTCTCCCAAGGTGTGGGTCATAACATCCAACATATGGGATTCCTTCCGCAATGAAGGCCCAAGATAGGCTTGTTCCTCCAAATTGTCCACCAAGAAAGGTCTAGCAAAGATAAATGAGTGCACCCTCTAAGGTTCTCAAGTTAAATGTATCATGCCAAGTAAAATCACATTTAATACAAGAGCCACCTAAACATGTGCATCAAAACTACCTTTTCAAATTAAACAAGTGCTCAAAGAACTTATGCAACTTGCCAAGTTTAGGTATGGGAAGGTTGTCAAGGTGACCTATTGGGTGAGTCATTCCTCAAGTCAAGGAGTGTTTCTTAGGCGGACCCTCTCTAAGTCATGAAAAGAAGATGGAGTGGATGGGGGTAATATTTTTTGGCATGGGGTTCATGACATACAAGGGTTCATATTGTCTCATTTAAGGGTGTCTTTGTAGAAGGTGTGTTGTACCTTCGCTTTCAATGCAACCTTTTTCCAAAACCATTTATTGCCATTAATTATTTAAAGTGTTTCTAGGTTAAATCCAAAGTGGTACTTCTACCTAAGCATGAAAAACATTTCCTTCCTTGACTCTACCCTGGTCACATTGTGCTTCTCCAAATTGGAGACAATGTGTGGGACTTCTACCTAAGAATAAAAAACATTTCCCACACACACTCTACCTTGGTTGGCATTTTTATATTGTTATTTTTCATAGGTCCCATTAGTTTCTTATTAGAGACATTTCATTGTCCTTGGGATCCCTAGGTGAGCATCTAGAAGGTTTATGATTGGATTTTTTTTTTTATAGCTACAAGTTGTTGAAATATACACTTGACACTGAGAGTGAGGGGTGAATCAGTGTCTGAAACTTTTGACTATTTTTGACACTTTCATAGATTAATTGATTAAATGAAGAAGATATATGCATCTCAATTAATTATTCACAAACATGTGTAACACAAATTATATGAAGTATATCAAATATCTTTCTTTTATTTATTTAACTTGAATGAATACAAATAAAATCAATCTTTTAATATCTTCAACTTCAAATGAATATGAGAGATCCAACTCTCTAATACAAGACCCAACTTGTAGTTCATAGATTCAACTGAGAAGTGAAGAATACAACCCTCATAACAAGACCCAGTTTGTTGATATCAGATCCAATTAAGATGTGAGGAATCCAACCCTTATAACAATACCCATCTTGTTGATCTCATATCCAACTAAGATGTGATGAATCCAACCCTCATAACAATACTTAGCTTGTAAATAGGAACCAACTTGATAGAATGAACTTCCATTCAATCCATTATATATATATATATATATATAATCCACCAAGACACCCTTAGATTCACCACCACTTCTAGTTTATATAGTATTTCAAACGGTATAGGATTGAACCAATGTGTCTTTTTGACATGAACCATTGTACCTCTTCATTTAAATAACTAATATTGATTCAAAATTTGTCCTCATGAGTTGATCACAGATATGGATCAATTCATTATATCGTTCTCATGCTTTTGTTGCATCCTCAGTTCGCCAACAAATTATATTAGAGCTTTTACCGATTCTCTGTATTGTTTTGGTGTTAATTCTTTGTCGAATTACTCTATATACCTTAAGATATTTATAGAAATGAAATATGTATGAGGCACGTCCTCCAACCCAATGTCAAATGACCGCGGGCACAAAACCATGGGCTTATCCATTTTAAGCATTTTTCATAACGCCTCTTCTTTCACCCTTATTCATTTATCATGAGACGAATGTTGGAGCCAAGTCCTCTGGACTTCGACCTTCTTGCATTTTATTAGATTAATACTTCTCAAAGTAAACTTCATTGAATTACATATGAGTACTCTCTGTTGACAAATTTTTCATATACCCTTTGGCTAAGAACCAATGACTTAACTCATTTTTAGCATGTAGTTATTGAACTTGGTCCTCATGTTGCTTTTAAGAACCTTCACATGACCAAGAGCTAGGACTGTTAGACTTAAGCCAACAGGAGCTCCGGCTCTCCGAGTATTTGGGATTATTGGAATTTGCAAACCTTGTATCCTTCTGGAGTAAATTTCGTTGAATTGTTTATACTCTATTCACTAGTATATCGGACAGTCGATTTTAATATTCAGTTGAATGGATGATCCTGTCTTACCCAAAGTCTTCAACAAAATCGACGATCACAACATAATCAGGAGTTGAGATCTACAGTATGTGCTCTTTCAACATAGTAGATCTTTAACACTTGGCCACTGTGTACTTTACTCTTAAGTTGATGTGTGTCCATAAACTTCAACGGTCCAGATCACTGCATGATGCCTTCACCGAGTTAATATCCATGCACGTTTACTTGCGCTTTTGGATCTCAATCGTGGGTCTTCCTTCCTAATGGGGTTAAATATTATTTCAGAGGTTCGACACTCCGACACTCTAGGTTACTAGAAACATGAAGTAGTTTAATTCCTCCAGAGGTTTACCTACCGAAAAAGTCATAAAACGACAATGACCACTTGTTTTCAGTTAACATCTCATGCTTACACTATTATGCAACTATGCTTGATCTAATGGTCATGAGATATCTTGGAGGATCCTAGATCAATGACCAACGTTAATTCATGACTTTGGCCTTTAGAGATTTAGGCATTTTTGCAGGTAGGAGAAGCTAGATATCCCCAGAGGTTGTAGTCCCAGAGTGACATGGTATGCTGATGTCACCTAGGTTGATGTGGACCCATAGTATGTGTGCCACGTGTCACCCTGATTCATGACTTTCACAGTCCTTATGTGCCACATCGACCTTGACACTTGTCACCATCTGATTGGGCCACATGTCATCTTTGTCTTCAACCACATGTCTCCCTCCTGAATCATGGATTTGCCCTTCGTGGCTTCGGTACTTCATGGATCTAGGAGTTTTCCACTTTTATATCAACATTCAAACATCGTCGAAGTGTCAAATATATATCTACCACCATAGATCTTCAACATTCCTGATCTGACAACCTTTGTTTATTCCAAAACTATGGGGTTCGAGAGTCCTTGGTTCATCTAAGATGTTTATCATCAAAGTAGGTCAAGGCCAGCATTAACCACTATCTTTCTTAGCACGATTTGACATTTTTCACTCCAGAACAACAGTTGATGGGATTTTATGATCCGACAGTTGACGTGAGTTTGTGACTCTGGGGCTTTGACCTTTAGGTAAAATTACCTATTTTAGACTACTTTTCACCATAGTGGTCATCGCCGAAGCTAACCACCTAATCCAATGGCTCGTATTTCTCCCGAGGAGATATTATATTAACGGTATGCATGATTTTGTTTAATCCAAGACTCCGGGATATTGTGTCTTACACTTTCCTTCCACTAAACTCGATCAGATACTCGAGAATTCATACAAATTCCCTCCTTGATCTAACAGTTGGTGGGATTTCATGAGTTCATGCCTCTGCCTTATCTCCATTTTTTGTCGAAGTGGTGAAGTTTCGATGTCCTGAAACTTACGTTATCCTTCCACTTGGCTTTGATCAATGGTTCTAACTAATCTAATGGTTTTGATTAATCCCGAAATTTGAATGGATGATTAGATTTCCACAATCCTTCATAAGGGATTCTTCTGTGTATTATTTGTAGAATCTCCCCTCTATCTCTCCCAAGATTTAGGAACATAGGATCATTGTTGATCCTATCATGATCAACAATGATCATGAATTTCTTCTGCCCAAAGGAGATCTTTCTTTTCCTCTAATTATTTTACATGTTTGACTCATGTTTCCATCAATGAAAACACATAATCAATAATGCCAACAATCTCACCCTTTGGCATTGAGGGAAGCATATCTGTAAAAAAAATTATTTTTCTCCCCCTATCACTGATCTCATTTTCAGGTTGGAGTATTGAACTTTTACTTATACCAAATATTAATACCAAATTTGTTTTAATGTTTTTCTCCCCCTTTGACATCAATGACAAGGAGTTAAATTTTTACTATTTTTCTCCCCGTGTGAATGTGTGAGTTGTTATCTCAAATTGTTGTGTTCAAATAGGTAGTCTTATTGATACCATTTTTTTTTTAGTAGTGATCAAGTCTTTTAAACCTAATCCAATGAATTCCTCATTTGGTGACCAAATTAAATACTCCCCCTGAGTTTTTACTATTTCATAGGGTTTTATTGTCTTCTCCTTTGTCCTAAAGGACAAGGGTGTGAATCTTACTAATCTTCTTGATCTGTTTCTTTAATCTTGTTGATGTTCTGATCTTTCACAAGAATACCATTGATCTATACCAATTAATTTAATTTCCACTCTTCAACCAATTTAATATCTTATTCATAGTCCTTCGATTCTGTAGAAACCAACTTCAACTTTTGTCCCTTAGAAATAAGATTGAATTGGTCCTTTCATCTGTTATTTGTTAAGTCCTCTTCATAAGTTTTTCATTCTTTTGGAAATTCCTCATTGGGTTTAGATAATACCATACTTTAGTAGTATTTTGTAGTACTTACACCAAATCATGATGTAAAATCCTTCCTCCTTCCTTTTATTCATATTTTCTGTTGAGGAGAAATTTAGTAGTTTATAAAAATAACATTGGAAAACTTCCAAGATTTTCATTGCTCAATTATTCTAGTTGATATGCTATTGAAGATTCATCACTATTATGTGTAAGTGAAACTTCTTCATTTTTAGGTGCCAAATCATCTCTCTTGATTTCTATTTCATATTTTCTTCTCCATACCTTTTCATGAGATATTTTGTTTGTAGGATCTTTATTTTCTAGATTTGTTCTTTGAGAATTTTCATTTCTTAATTTCTTCCAAACTTCAATAGATTTTCTTCCCAACTTGTATGAATTATTTCTCATGGATTGACTTCTTGATTTTCTGCAGTTTTGGGATTTGTGACCAAATCTATCATAGTTGGAACATCTCCTTGTATGGATTTTTTTTTTTTGTGTAGCCAACATAATTGCATCTCCAACATCTCATTGAGTTATTGGACCTTCTTGAATTTATATTTTCAGGACTCTTTCATTCCAATGCTTTGTGACAAAATTTATTACAAGAAAAGCAATAACCATTGAAGGTGTTTCCATACTTGAGTTTGTTGTGACATGAGAATTATGTCTTTTGATATTTTTCTTGTTTTTTACTTTTATAACTTCCTTCCTTGACAACATTCATGGTTTGTTTTAGGTTTGTGACTGTACATTTTTCTTTTGAGGAGTATGATCCTTTATCATGTTTTTTAATGGTGCTTCATTTTTCACCTTCTTCTTTCTTATTGTATCCAAGACCAGATTGGTCATCAGTTGGTGTTTGACTGTTCTAGATCCTATCTAGGATAGATGATCTATTCTGGAATTTGACAGTTGCTTTTGTCTTTTCATTCTTCTTTTTGAGGTTGATAACTTCCATTTCCAACATGTGACATGTTTCTTCCTTTTTAGTCAACTGAATCGTCAAGGCTTCTTCTTTTTCCTTAGCTCCTTCAAGTTAAGTCTTTAGATCGATGACTATTTCTTCTATATCATCCAAGACTTATGTGTAGTTATTAGTTTTGTCATATGTTCCTAATTATTCTATATATTTTATTATATCAACAACTTTATTCCTCAATATTTTGATTTCTTCCTTGTTTTCTAGTTGAATCCTTTTGAGGTTGATGGCTTCCAAATCCAACCTGTGGAATGATTCTTCCTTTTTAGTTAATTGGATCTTCTGGGCTTCTCCATTTTTCTTAGTTTCTTCAATTTGATTTTTTAGAGAGATGACCATTTCTTTTGTCTCTTATAGTAATTCTTTTCTTTTATTGTCATGTGTCTTTAATTCTTCCATTTTTTCTGTTAGACTAGCAACTTCGGTCTTCAATCTTTTGATTTATTCTTCTTTGTATTCTATTTGAATCTTTTGTTCATGCTCTTCATGGTTGGATTGATCTAACTATTGTAGTAGAAACATATCTTTGTTTTGAAGTTTCTCTAACTCTTCAAAACTGCACATAACTGTGTATTCAAGTTGGTCAAGAACATCCTTAGTAACTTCAATATATAGATCATTTGTTAGTTCCATACTAATCACTTCAAATGTAGTTATAACATCATTCTTAAAATATGATATTTTTTCTTTAGCAAATACTGAGGTATTCATCAATTCCTTGATGTAGTAGTCTTCTTTGATGACGAATGGGGTTTACATCAATTCTTTGATGGTATTTTCCTGTTCTATATTTTGTTCTTTATTCTGATCAGTATTCTCTTTATCTGTATTTTGTTCTTCATTCTGATTTGATTTCTCCATTTCTGAGTTTTCTTCTTTAATATGATTGGATTTCTCTGTTTATTTGTTTTGTTCTATATATTGATTGGAATTCTCCATTTCTTTGTTTTGTTCTTTATTTTGATAAGAATTCTCTAGTTGGAGTCATATCACTTTAGAAGAGATGTGGTGTCCCATATTTTCTTTGAATTGGTTTGACAATCCATTTTGGATTTCCTTTAATGCTATTGAATTATTTTTCTTTGCTTCTTTTGCAGATTTGGTTTTGTTCTTTGAGGTAGTTGAGTATCAAGGTTTAGATACTATTGAATCTCAAAGACCAGATCCTATTGAATTTATATATCATTTCATTCCTTCCCTCCATGAAGAGTATTTTGTTCCATCAAATAAGGGAGCTTCATTTGTGGAGAGATCCATTTGTCCACCCATTTCTTCAGAATCTACCTTCCAGTATTTAAACTATGTTGAAGGCACCTTCTCTGATACCAATTGTTGAAATATACACTTGACACTGAGAGGGGGGGGGTGAATCAGTGTCTGAAACTTTTGACTATTTTTCACACTTTCATAGATTAACTAAATTAACTAAATAAGATATATGCAGCTCAATTAATTATTCACAAACATGTGTAACACAAACTGTATGAAGTAGACAAAATATATTTCTTTTATTTATTTAACTTGAATGAATACAAATAAGTCAATATTTTAATATCTTCAACTTCAACTGAATATGAGAGATCCAACTCTATGATACAAGACCCAACTTGTAGTTCTCAGATTCAATTAAGAAATGAGGAATCCAACCCGCATAAAAAGACCCAACTTGTTGATCTCATATCCAACAGAGATGTAAGGAATCCAACCCTCATAACAAGACTAATATTGTAAACATGCACCAACCTGATAGAATGAACTTCCATTCACACACACACACATATATATATATAAAGAAACCCTTAGATTCACCACCACTTCTGGTTTATATACTATTTCAAATGGTATAGGATTGAACCAATGTGTCTTTTTGACATGAACCATTGTACCTCTTCATTTAACTAACTAATCTTGATTCAAACTTTGTCCTCATGAGTTTATCACATATATGGATCGACTCATTATATTGTTCTCATGCTTTTGCTATGTCCTCAGTTTGCCAACAAATTATATTCGAGCTTTTAATGATTCTCTGTATTGTTATGGTGTTAATTCTTTGTTGAATTACTCTACATACCTTAAGCTATTTGCAGAAATGAAATATGTATGAGGCAATTCCTTCAACCCAATGTCAAATGACAATGGGCTCAAAACCACGAGCTTATCCATTTTAAGTGGTGTTCATAACGTCTCTTCTTTCACCCTTATTCCTCTATAATGAGACCAATGTTGGAGCCAAGACCTCCGGACTTCGGCCTTCTTGCATTTTATCAGAGTAATACTTCCTGAAGTAAACTTCCTCGAAGTAAATATGAGTACTCTTTGTTAACATATTTGTCATATGCCCTTCGGCTAAGAACCAATGGATTAACTCATTTTTGGCGTGTAGTTATTGAACTTAGCCCTCAAGTTGTTTTTAAGAACCTTCACATGACCAAGATCTAGGACTGTTAGACTTAGGCCAACAGGAGCTCTGATTCTCTAGGTATTCGAAATTTTTGGACTTTGCAAACCTTGTATCCTTCTGGAGTAAATTTTTTCTGAATTGTGTATACTCTATTCACTAGTATATCGAACGATCGATTTTAATATTCAGTTGAATTGACAATCCTGGATTATCCAGAGGCTTCAACAAAATCGACGATCAAAATTTAATCATGAGTTGAGATATACAGTTCGTTCTCTTTCAACATAGTAGATCTTTAACACTTGGCCACTGTGCACTTTAATCTTAAGTTGACGTGTGTCCATAAACTTCAATGGTCCATATCGTTGCGTGTTGCCTTCACTGAGTTAATATTCATGCACATTTACTTACACTTTTGGATATCGACCGTGGATATTCCTCCTTAATGTATGGTTAGATCTTCTTTTAGAGCTTCAACACTCCAGGAATCTAGGTTACTAGAACTCTGAAGTAGTTCAATTCCTCTGGAGGTTTACCTAGTGAATAAGTCATAAAATGATAGTGACCGCTTGTTTCCGGTTAACATTTCATTCTTACACTATTCTTCCACTACGCTTGATCTAAAATTCATGAGATATCCTGGAGGATCTTAGATCAATGACCAGCGTGTGTTGGATTGAAGAGATAATGTTCAAGAACTTAGGCAGTGACAATGACACAGAGGCTGGACATACGCGTAGTGGGAGAGTGTTCATAGAAGTTCCTCTTGCAAACCTATTTATGTAGAACTACGAGGATGAGGGTTTCTATATTGGAGAAGAGAAAAATCTAACGAACGAGGAGAATTCAGTGTCTATTGGGACAGAGGAAGGGAAATCTAAAGAACTTTTCCAGGAAGAGCCAAAAGATTTAGGAACTGCGTAGATTGTTGAAGTAAGTACTATTAATCCTCTTGTTGATTCAAAAACATTAAGAAATTAGAGTAATTAGAGTCACTTGACCATTTAGAGCACTATCACTAGTATCCCAACACCTACTCAGTCAGGAAAACTGGGAAGATGTATGGCAGATGAGATGAGGTTACCCACCTTCAAAGTAGATGGATTTGAAGATCTTGATCAACACTGGTTTCTCTGCGAAGCCATATGGAGCATTAAGAACATCACCGAGGAAGTTGTCAAACGAGCTCAGTTTAGTACTACCCTAAGAGACCACACCCTGAGATGGTACATAAAGTTTGTTAAGGGAATTTCCCAGCCTAAACCGTTGAATGAGATCAAGAACGCATTGATTGCTGAGTTCAAGAAACCCAAGTCGGAGTCACAGTGCATTACATAACTAAAATAAATTAAGAAAAGAATGGTTGAACTGGTATGGTAGTTCGATCAGAGGTTTAAAACCTTACAGACCACTTGAGTTTCCAGATCCTAGATGAGCAAAACAAGTAATGGTTCATTGCTTCTCTCTTACCACACATCAAAGTTCCTCTGATGCAACAGAAGATTTCTTCACAGGCTAAGGCACTAGAGATTTCCATGAAGCTAGAATCAACCCCTATGGGAGAATCCAGTTCAGGTATGAGTCAAATATTGAGTCAACTAACTAGTTTGTCTCTGCAGGTCAAAGATATGAAGAAAGACAAGGGAAAATACAAAAGGGAAGATATCTGGTGTGTCAGATGCAAATCAGAAGGCCATGACAAGGAATATTGTCCCCTATTCCATGAATACTTTTCCTCTAGAGCTCCAATCCCCTTGAAGCAAGTTACCCTACCCTGGTGTGAAGTATGTAGAAATAGACATCGCCCTGGTGAATGCTATTACATGCAAAAATATGTTCAGACACCCACAAATTTGTATTGCAGATTCTGTAAGTCCATGGGGCATGATGATAGGAATTTTAGGGCTTACGACCTCATGCATGAAAGTTCAAGGGATATATACAAAGTTCAAGGTAGAGTGCAACAAGAAGGAAACACTACACAGTATAATTCCCCTGGGAGAGGAAACTTCAACCCTCATGGTGAATTCTGAGGAAGAGGAAGAGGAGGAGGTATGGGTCGAGGTCAAGGACAGATAATATGTTATAACTGTGCATAGCTAGGACACTTGGAAAGGGAATTTCAGAACCCTTGTACCACTTGCAGCTATTGCAATTCCTTCGAGCATGTTATCGAGGAATGTCCAACATTGCTGGCTAAACTTCAGGAGAGACGGGGACCTCAACAGAACCTGCAAATACAATTAATAAAAGAAGAAACTAATGGAGCAGACCCTAGAGTGGCTCTTATCACTCGAGGAGGCGTTGTTACAGGAGAAGACAGAATGATCCAAGCAAAGACTACAGAAAAATCAAGAGTCAGGAAATATGCAAAGAAGACACAAACTTTTGATGCAAAGAAAGAAAAACAAATGTTCGAGGAGGAAAGAAGAGAATTCAGGGAAGACCAAGGTTCTTCATTGAATACATGACCAGAAGTAAGAGAATGTAGAATGCCTCTGGCATTTGATCAGTCTTCTTCGCTCGGAGATGGAAAAGAGGAAAGTAAACTTGTCAGTTTCTTGTATACGTTTATAGATCTAATTAAAGATGAGAGAGCCATACAAGAGCTGCAAAATTTGGTCAGACACTATGATATAGGAAGGGTATATCATTTATTGAATAAAGTAGTACATCAACTATCCAAGAAGAGGAGGAAAAACAAGGAACTACACCTGAATTCTGATCTTGGAGAGTATGATATAGATTATGTGGTCCTCGACTTAGGGTTGGAGCTCAATGTCATGACGAGAAAACCTGGGCACTGATGGGAAAACCTAAGTTGATATATTCCCCTATCATACTTAGGATGGCTAATCAGCAAGTTGTCAACCCCTTTGGAATATTGGAACATGTCCCCATGGACATTGACAGAGTGAGGACGTTTGCAAACTTCAAGGTAATTGAGATAGTTGATGATAGTTTCCCTTACCCTATGTTGTTAGAAATTGATTGGGATTTCAATAATTCCACCGTGGGAAATTTAAAGAAAATATGAATGATGTTTGAAGGAGATGGCCTTAGGGTCATTGGACCTTTATATCCTGATGAAGGTCAGCGATACACATAGCCCATTAGAAAGGAAGACTGTGCATATGAACTGGAAAACAAATACAAATTAACATCCAAACATCAAGATTACATTAATCCTATGGTGGATGGAAATTTGAGTTAGCAAAGTGGCAATGCATGTTCATTAGATTAAGAAGAAGCACTGGAGAATTGGCAGAACAAAATGTACGAAGTATATACAAGGAGATGCGCTATATTAACCAGAGAAGTACACTGGATCGACACAACAATAAGTAAATTACCCACCTTTGATGGTTGGAATCCTTTAGAAACCTTCTTGTTGGAATTTGAAGAAAGTGTACCAATGCAACAACGATTGTTGGCAATGGATGAGGCCTTGAAAGCCACACCCGCAAGATGGTGGGGGACACACAAAAACAACATTACAGAATGGGTACAATGTCGTACTCTAATGATAGCGTGGTTCTCAACGCAAGTAGAAGGTTGTGAAGTTATATACATAGGTTATAGTTGTCTGAAGGACCATGCGCAAAGTTGTGAGGAATCATGGAGCAACATTCCTCTAGAGAAGTGGGTGCATAAATTCATTAACATGCTGGACACAACCCCTATCAACTGGTACCTTCAAGCAGAGTTGTGCCTCATCACTATAGATTGGGAAGGTATGACTCAGAACTTTGTCACTACCTTTTTATTCGAAATCCAATATCCTATAGTAGATCAAGCATTACAGGTCATAATACAGAAAGTGTTCGAGGAGGCACCTAGCCTCCCTTTGTAAAAAGAAGAGGATGAATGGACTGCGCCTCTTCAAAAATTGCAAGGCTATTACAACATCAATACCAATGAATATGATTTTCCTAGGAAGGTGAACATCAAAGAAACAGAAGGCCAGAGAGATGTGGAAGGACCATGAGTTGATCTACCATTTATTGGACAACTGATAAAGCTCAAGAAAATCAATGTTGGAACAAAACAAACACCGAAGCTTGCAAATGTTGGAGATTATTGGGATGTTGCCACTACTGACAAGATCACATAATTGCTACATGACTATCAATACTTGTTTCCAATCAAGTTCACTAATATGAATGGAATTAAAGGGCCTATAGGAGAGATGAGGATCCTTTTGAAACCAGATGCAAGACCATTCAAACAAAGACCCTATAGATTGAACCCTAAATATAAGGAGAAAGTGAATATTGAGCTTGACAAAATGCTAGAAGCAGGGATTATAGAACCTGTTGAAGAATCAGAATGGATTATCCCTATGGTGGTCAAATACAAGAAGACAGGATAGATCAAGATTTGTGTCGATCTCAGGAAGATGAACGATGCTTGTTTGCATGACTCCTTCCCTATGCCATTCACTGACGAAGTATTAGATAATGTAGGAGGCTAGGAAGTATATTATTTTATAGATGGATTTTCAGATGGATTTTCAGGACACCATCAAATCCGGATTTCCAAGGAAGATCACCATAAGACCACCTTTGCCACAGAATGGGGATCCTACCAATATACAGTAATTCCATTTGGATTGAAGAATGCCCCAACCATATTTTCTAGGGTGGTGGTCGAAGCATTGAAGGAGTTTCTACATAAGTTTCTAGAAGCATACTTTGATGATTGGACTATCTTTAGTTTATTGCAAAATCATATCAAATGTTTAAGGCTAATGTTGGACAAGTGCAGGCAGTGTTAGATTTCCTTAAACCTGAATAAGTGCATTTTCTTTTCACCATTTGGAGTGTTGCTAGGCCATATTGTATGGAAGCAGGGATTGCTCGTAGATCCATTTAAAATTTCCATCATAGTTGATCTGCCCCCTCCTACTTTAGTCAAAGAGTTGCTCACTATGTTGGGACACACTAGATATTAAAGGAAGTTCATTAAAGGCTATGCCTAGATTACAAAACCCATGGAGAATATCTTGAAGAAAGATAGTCAATTTCACTGGATAGAAGAATGCTAGCAGAGCTTTGACATGCTGAAACAGAAAATGGTTACTGCACCTATTCTGGTTTTCCCAAACTGGAGCAAGGAATTTCACATGCATGTCGATGCATCTTCTATTGCATTAGGATTTGTGTTATCACAACTAAGAACATGAGACATTGACCACCCATTAGCCTTTTCTAGAAGGAAACTATCAACAACAGAGATTAATTATACCACCACTGAGAGAGAAGGGTTAGCCATTGTGTATGTGCTATAGAAGTTCCACCACTACTTGCTGGGAGGACACTTTAAAATGTTCACTGATCACTCTGCACTGAAATACCTAGTCAACAAGCCAGTGTTGGGAGGGGGGGGGGATATGTAGATGGCTTCTTCCATTTTAGGAATATGATTTTGAGATCGTGGTTAAGCCAGGAAGAATGAACAAAGGTCCTAACCAATTGTCAATGTTGGAACATGGAGAAGAGCCTACTAGTGTTAGGCAGAAATATTGTCGTTTAATTCCATTGTAGTATTTTCCCAACCATTTAATTTGTCAATTTGAGGTTCGTAGGCTTATGAAGCACACACACTATATGTGTAGGGTTGAAGTAGAAGCAATCTAATCTAAATTGCTGAAATGAAACTAATCTAGGAAAGCAGGAAACATTAATCTAGGAAAGAAGGAAATTGCATAAAGGAAAAGAAATACAACATGTGAAGAGTTAATGACAAATAACATATGTGAGCTCACACGATAAAGCTATCTTGAATTACATAACAATAATAAAACGAAAATCATGAAAGCATAACAATGAAAGAATATGAATCAAAGCTAAGAATCCCTTTCTCTTTTGAATACTAATGAATAATCTAATTCTAATTACATCCTAATTGCAATCTCTAATTGAATCCTCATGAAGAGAGAGCACTCTCTTTTATACATGAGAGCCTTGAAGATAAGATAACCATCTCATTATTACAGATCCAGTATTCTCTCAACCTATTTCCCATTATTACAAAATATAATCCCTTTAAATCCTCACACATATCTGTCATATATTTTAGATAAGATATTCCAACCAAATCTCCATGATCTTCTCCTTAGAATGGGCTTGAATTATCTCCTCAAATATTGAAATGGTGGAGGAAGTATTAGAGAATTCCTTTGAATTAATCCTTCACATATTTCTACACATTACAAAGCTCACACATATTTGAGATATATATGAGAACATGTTGATTTTCTAACATTTAATCAAAAATTCCTTTTAAATACTAAATTGAATAAAGTGGAGAAAAATAAGGTGAAACCCAAGTATATTTATGGAAATGATATCATGAAAGGTTAATGGGGTGATGGAATGTGAAGAAGGATGACGGGAAAGGTGGATGAGAATAGGACATTTTTGAGCACCAACAACTAGTTTGAAGGATACACTTCCAGATGCATAGTTGTTGTCCATTAGAAATATTGATGACCACTTTGCATAAACAGTCCATTTCCTTCCTGTCAATAGGAATGGCACCTAGTGAATATACAATCACCCAGAAGAAACAACTAGTAGTGCATGTTGTAGAATTTTCACTTATAGCTAGACAACTATATAATATGGGACCTGATGAGATACTAAGGAGGTGTGTTATGGAGGCCGAAAGACCGTTGATCCTTGCTGAAGCTCATGAAGGCATTGAAGGAGGAAACTACACAGGGAAAGCAACTGCGCAAAATCTTCTTAGAGCTAGCCTTTGGTGGCCTACCTTACATAGAGATGATAAGGACTATTATAGAGCCTGAGATGTATGCCAAAGAGTTGGAAAATCATCCAGAAGAGATGAAATGTCATTAACACCACAATTGAACCTACAATCATTTGAAAAATGGGCCATTAACTTGGTGGGACCTATTAACCCACTAGGGAAGCACACAGGAGAAAGGTACATAATCACTACGATAGAGTACTTGACCAAATGGGCCAAAGCAAGAATAGTTAAGGATTGTAGTGCCACTACAACTACATGCTTCATATTTGATGGCATCATAACCAGGTTTGGATGCCCGAATATCCTTATGAGCGACCAAGGCACACATTTCATCAATAAAAAAAATTGAAGCCTTGACTGAGGAATTTGCAATCCATCATCAGAAGAGAACACCTTACCATCCACATGCAAATGGGATAGTTGGAGCATTCAGCAAGATCTTGGAGACAACGCTAATGAATATTTTCATTGTAAACAGGGATGACTGGGATTTAAGAGTACCAGCAATACTATGGGCCTAGAGAACTACTTGCAAGAAGCTGACAATGCAAATTCCATTCAAACTGCTTTATGGTCTCGAAGTCATCATCCCAATGGAATATTTGGTACCAAGACTAAGAATCGATGCCTTTACAGATATGGATGACACTGACATTGTTCTAGAGAGGCTTGTGTAGTTGGTTGAACTAGAAGAAGATCAATTCATTGGAGGATTTCACCAGCAGGTTCAACAGGAAAGAGAAAAGGCCTACCATGACAAACACATCAAGAAGAAGGTATTTAATCAAGGTGATCTGGTACTGGTATATGATAATAAGTTCATGAAGCATCCTGGGAAGTTCAGAATGCATTGGCTTGGGACATATGAGGTCTCCTATGTTACAGAAGGAGGATTTGCATAGTTGAAGACTTTGAATGGAGAATGGAAGGAAGGTTTAGTGAACGAGAGCCAGTTGAAATTGTATTATGACAACCAGCTACCTTGTAACTCTCAATAAAATCATGAGGAAAAGGGTCTAGGTACCAGGTGCAGTTGAAACTGGGTTCCAAACACAGAAAAGACAAGTCTGCACAAGGAAGGAAGGGAGGACTTGAGCTGGAAGCAAAGGTTGCCTTGTGCAGTATGAAGATGAAGCAAAGCAGACGGATCAGATCTGAAGTGCCTTGGGATGAGTCATAGGTGAGTGTTGGGGGCCTATTGTCCCTTGGTTATGGAAGCAAGTGAAGATCAAGGAAGAAAAGGAAAAATGTGAACTGATTGGAAGACACAGTCACTATTATTGGGTCGAAGTGAGAAAAAGAGCAGAAAATATGGAGCGAAGTAAGAGAAAGCAAGACATTGGATGTGGAGATCGAATATGATATATCAACAAGGAATATGGATTGTGGACAACTCAACAAGCGGAAAAATCCACCATTGGATGCTTTGAATCACCGCAAGAGAAGGAAGGAAAGATATGTTGGTGAAGCCCTGAAAATGTGTGTCAAGTTGACCTAGGGTTTTAGACACCTATGGTTTTTGTATCTAGGGCTTTGACACTTAGGTATCGACCTAAGGCTATCAGTGAGCTATTGTAATGTATAAATAGAGGTCTAAAGGAACTGGGATGGGTTGGTACTAAGTTGGTTGAGGATTCATTACTATTGTGTGATTGAGTGAGTACTAATATGTGAGAGAAGTGCTAAGTGTAGATCCTTCTGGTATTGTAAGATCTTTAGCTGGGTGTGAAGATTAGTCATGTTGTTGGGTGTGCAGGAAGGGGAGAGAAACAAATGAGAAGAATGAAGAGTGCAGACAAGAACTGTATCCTTCATCTTAATATATTAGAAAGCATAGTTCTATGGGCATAGCCCTAAAGAGAGGGTGAACCACGTATATATTTTGTTGTGTGTGTGACTGATGCTTTGTTCTTTGTCATTTGATATACTTTTATTTGCATTATTGTGTTAGATCTGATAGATATTTGTGTGGAGTAGATCTAGACTGGTAAGCGATATATAAATGATGTATTTCTCTTGTAATAGATCCATTTGGTATTCCCTTTGGTTGTAGACATATCTATCCTGCAACCCCCCCATAGCTACTTCGGGTGAGACTGCATCTTCTTCGAAGGTGTTGCTGAAAGGGACAGTAGTTAGGTCTTGTTGGTGCACTCTTGGAATTGAACGTAGAGTTGCAGAGCAGGAGAATATTTCTCTCCAGGAAAAGTTTGAAGAAGAGAAATCATAGATGCAACTAGAAAAAGAACATTTTCTCGCAGAGCAACTCAAAGTGAAGGAAGAAGTCAACAGAGCACTCCACTCTATGACAGGCTTAAAGCCACAAGTAGAAAACTGAGTCATGCATCAAGTAGAGAAGCTCGTAGAAGCTATCCAATAACTACAACAATGAATAGAATACTTAGAGCTTCGCATAATTCCCAACACCCCACAGGATGTGAGGGACCAAAGAGAAGAAAATGCTCGAAGAAAAGTTGAGAGAACTAAGCAACTCATTGATTGCAGTGCCTAGAACAATGAGAAACTCATTGAGAATCTATAAATGAAGGTACTAGAGTCGCAACTCCAAGAGGCAAAGTATCAAGAAGAAATGATACAGGCATAGTTGAAGCTCGTGTCAGTTGTGGAAAGAATGAAGCGATCCCAAGAACAACACATTGCCCAACAGTAGGTCCACACTATCTAGAGAAAAGTCATGGAAGTGAATTAGAGGCTCCAACATGTACAGGATAAAGTTTACCAATTGTTCACAGAGTTCAAAGGCCGAGGAGTGGACCTGGAGAAAGTCGTCATTGTAGCTGAACAATTCCTAGAGGGAACTTTCACAAGAGGTCATGGCACAACAACAAGTCGAAGAAACTTGAGCCAAGCTCGAGGCTTTGGAAGTAGAACTAATCAGATCATAGTGACTTGGGATGAGTCACGGGTGAGTGTTGGGGGCTTGTTGGCCCTTGACCAAGTTTAGAGAATTATTGGTCATGTTTGACCTATTTTGGGACTTCAACAAGCTATCGAAGGTGGAGCGTAAGACGAAGCGGAGATCGTGGGATCTTGGCCCCTTTTAGGGCCCCTTTTTGGGATTCCGGATTATGTAATGGGTATGGGAATGTTGACCTATGGGTTTACGCATGATTAGGCCTACTTTGTATGTATAAATAGATGCTAGGTGATGTAGTGAGGATATAGAGATACAAATGGCTAAGTGCTAGAGTTGGATCTATGTGATCAAGAGTTGTAAGTGATTTCTGTATATTGTGTGAGGCTTTCAAGGCTAGTGCAAGTAACTGCAAGAGACTATGTGAAGGATTTATGCTGTACCATAGCCTGAAGAAGGAGGATCTTTCGGAGTGCATGCAAATCTCCTGTCTTCTGCAAAGTAGAAATTGGTTGCTATGTGCTGGTAAGAAGCTTGACCAAAGATAATAAAGAAGAGAAGAGTTGGTGGACATAGCGCTAGGGTGGGATTGAACCACGTACATGTTGTGTTGCTCTTCTTAGTGCGATGTATTGATATGTTTATGTGTTTACTTGATTAGTGCTTTAATATAGATGTATGGTAGATATATCTGTTGATGCTTAGTGCTTAATAATATGGATGGATGTTAGATCTGACTTATATACATGTGCTTAGTTCTTGAATATGATAATATCTAATATGTTTTGTCATGTTGAGTGCTGCTAGATGCTAGATCTGGATGAATACCACCATTCTCTGTAATTAGGGTTTAACCGCACTGTAACTACAACTGGATATTGATGAATGTTAATTGTTGAGTGCTCTATTAAGTGATAGAATCATAGATCCCTGTCCCAGCTAATTTTGTAGACATCTGAGTCTTGCAACCACCCTTGCCTCTACCTTCGGTGAGACTTCATCTTCTTCGCAGGTGTTGCCGAAAGGGTCGGTAGATAGGGTTTTATTGGTGCATTCTTGTAGCGTTGAACCCTGGGTTTGCCCCTATGCCAACAATTTCTTAGTTCATCTGAGCTATTTATGGTCAGACTAGGTCAAGGCCTAAGTTGGCCACTATCTTTCTTAGTGCATTGTGACAGTTTTCAATCCAGATCAACGGTTGACGAAATTTTTTGATCCAACGATCGACAAGAGTTCGTGACTCCGGGGCTTCGGCCTTCAGGTAAACTTACCTATTTTAGACTTGTTTTCACCAGAATGGTCAGCGTCAAAGTTGACCACCTAATCCAATGGCTTGTATTTCTCCAGAAGAGATCTTATATTAACAATATGCATGATTTCATTTAATTTGAGACTTTGGGATATTGTGGCTTACACTATCCTTCCACTAAAATCTATCAGATGGTCGAGAATTCATCCAAAGTCCCTTGTTCTAACAACTAGTGGCATTTTGTGACTTCACGAGTTCATGCCTCTGCCTTATCTCCAATGTTCGTTGAAGTGGAAAAGTTTTGATGTCTCAAAACTTACGCTATCCTTCCACTTGGCTTTGATCAATGGTTCTAACTGATCTGATGGTTGCAGTTACTCCCGAAATTTAAATGGATGATTAAATTTCCATGATCCTTCACAAGCTATTCTTCTTTGTATTATTTTTTTAATCTCCCCACTATCTCTCTTGAGATTTGGGAACATAGGATCCCTGTTGATCCTATCGTGATCAACAATGATCACGAATTGCTTCTACCCCAAGGCGATCTTTCTTTTCCTCTGATTATTGTACATGTTTGACTCATGTTGCAATAAATGAAAACACATGATCAATAATGCCAATACAAGCCTCTAGGCCTTTATCTCCTTATTCCCATAAAATGAGGTGCAATATCTACTTGGGTCAGTACACCCCAAAATCCCAAAAGATGAGGAGACGAAAAGGGTGAAGTGTGGAAAATTATAAGTATGACCGAGAATGGTACAATGAATCATCAAGGAGACCTCCCAGTAGCAAACCTTTCCCTAAGGGTGACCACTTACTAGGGTGAAATTTCAACCACCAAGGTGAGACAAGGCAAGGAGTATAATTTCCAAGTAGACATTTTATAATCAAGAGTATCTTTTAATGCAACATATTCAAATTCCTCCAGTATTAAAGTGACACTTACCACAATACCTGACTTGTACCTCATGGAGAATACCCATTGTCTTATAGAAACAAGTTGATGTGGTGGATGCCATCATGATGAATCATAGAAGTATGGTGGTGAAGCAGGCCTCCATCTTTGTAAGTGGACATAAAAAGTCAATCCATCCCTCGACACTCCATGTCTATAACCTAAGGGCCTCGAGACATCATCTCCTTAGTTATCCATAGAAATGGGGGATAACATAAATAATATAACACTCCTCTCAAGGAGAATATTCATCATATAGAAGCTGACATAAATGAAGGATAAATATATCTGATATAGGTAATCAACATTTTGGTAAATCTCATATTCAATGTTATTATTGTTAAAAATATGAAAAATATGAGTTTGAGTGTAGGAAAATGGATTTGATATGAACAAGTAGAGTCCTGATTTCATAGAAGAAAATGAAGAGTATGGTTCTAAGTTTTTCCCTTGTAATATCATTGAAGAATCTTTAGAATATGTATGCTCTTTAGATAGTGGTTGTAGAAACCATATGATAAGGAATAAGAAACTTTTCTCTAGCTTGGATGAATTAGTGCAAACTAAATTAAATCTTGAAAACAAGAAAAAGATGCCAATAATGATTAAAGGAATCATTTCAATCAAGAAAAAGCAAGGTGAGTAGAAATCTATTTCTCATGTTTTTTATAAACCTGGTTTAGAGCACAATTTACTTAGCATTGGGAAGGAAGTTGAAAAAGGATATCAAGTTGTTCTTTAAAAGAGTGAGTGTGTTATTATGATGAAGCTAGTAGGAATAAAGTTATTGTAGTTGTATCAATAAACAAAAAAATGGATGTTTCCCTTAACACTTGCAAGTGGAGTTCCTCAATTTTTTAGCATCATCCTAGATGATGAATCTTAGTTTTGGCATACTATATTTGGACATATAAGTTTTCATGGTTTAGATTTAATTTACAAGAAGCATATGGTGAATGGATTTTTGATGATGAAGTAAAAGAACTAGGTATGTGAAGGTTGTATTCTTAGAAAAAAATGAAGATTATTCTCTAGCAGGAAGATCATGGAGGGTCAAGGAACCTCTTGAGATGGAGCATGCAAATATTTGTGGTCCAATGCAAACATATTTTATTGGTAAGTGTAGGTATTCCATTACCTTTATTGATGATTTTAGTAGAAGGGCATGTATATTTTTTTCTTAAAGAGAAATCAAAATATTTCAATTTTTTCATGTAGTTTAAGGCTATTACAAAGAAACACAGTGGTTGTTTTTTAAAGTTGTTGCATACAGATAGATGGGGATAATTTACTTCTCATGAATTCCAAGAATTTTGCAAAGAGAATGGAATAAAGAGAGAGTTGACCAAAAGATATACTTCTCAGAAAAATGGAGTGGAAGAGCGAAAAAATAGAAAAATCATTGAAATGACGTGGAATGTGATTAAGGTCACGGGCCTTCCAAACTCGTTTTGGGTAGGATTTGCAGATATTTTAGTTTACATTTTGTATATATGTCTCATAAAGAGTGTGAATGCAATGACCCCAAAAGAGGCTCGAAGTGGAAGAAATCCAAGCGTGCCTCATCTTAATGTGTTTGAATGCATAGAATATTATCATGTTCTCAAGGAGAAGTGACATAAACTAGATGATAAGAGTGAAAATTGCATATTTGTTAGATATAGTGGGGAGATAAAGGGTTATAAGTTGTATAATATAGTAAAAAAATTATTTTTAGTCCTGATTTAATATTTGATGAAGGGGGAGAGTAGAAATGGAAAGAAGATGTAATGCAGGAAAAACAAAGAATTGTGTTGTTATATTCATTCCAAGATTATATCTCTTCCCTCCCCACAAGCTCTAGTATTAAATTATGCTTTGGTGGTAGACATATTTTTCCTTTAGGAACTACTTTGTAAAGTTCAAGTGCAAGTTCATCATCAATTCCAATTCCTTCAAAAAAGGTAAAAGGTCTCAAAGAATTTTTTCAGAAGACTAACAATAGAGATGATATTATGCATTTTTCTCTTGTTTCTCGTGTTCAAATAGAACCAAGTTCTTATGAAGATGTATTGAATCACATACTTTGTGTCATGTACCCATTTTTGGATTCCCCTATTCAATGGTGGAAATGAATTATGTGGCTTGTCAGTGAAGAAAAAGGGAGTCAAAAGGGGTTATTTAATATCACTTAGTTAGGAGATGTTATGTGTTTAAAGTGACATTAGAATTAATAAGTTACTTATCTATTAAAAGTGAATTTTAATCCTAAAGTGAAAGAAAAAGGGGAATACGGGTCATAATTGACTTATTCAAAAAGGGAATAAGGGTTACATTTGATTTGGTCAAAAAGGGAAAGTTCTAGAAGGAATGGATAAAGTATAAAAGGAAGGGTAGAGGCTCACTTTGGAATTATGATTTGATATATCATTTTGGAAGTGTTCTTTGAGCCATTGTTTCATTAAGGTTTAGAAAAATCCTTCCATTATTGGTTTGTTTCGGTGGTGCAATATCCACCCTATCTAGACAAGAGGGGAATCTATCTAGGATTTCTATTGGAGCCTAGAAAAGAGGGGACTCCATCCAAGATTTCCATTGGAGATTCACTTGGAGATATACTAGCCTGCACAGGAGGTTGGAAAATCTTTCGAAGGAGGACATACTCAGACTTTGCAGGTGTT
>JZKD02S0054149.1:13361-25861 GCA_000966675.3 Picea glauca | reverse complement strand
ATCATTATGAAAATATTTTGTCTGATAGGGATCTTAAATGCCTTCATTGAGCAGACTGTTTATAACTCCATAGCCCAATGGTCCATTACTGATCTGCAGTGATATCTTTTGTCCTTTCTTTTCTTTAAATTCTTCTGACCCGCCTATTCAAAACCAAGCTTATCTTTTACATTTTGATGGGTACTGGGATTATCCTCTAGTGGTATGAGGGTGAATCTCAATGCTAACACACTGGATGCTAGCACAATTTCTCTTCCAAGAACATCTAAAGGAACAATAAAAGGAATCAAAGGATGGTTTTATTGTCCATGAATCCTTCCTTTCTGTATTTGATTGAAGGGTACTTTTAATTTTTACGTATCTAGTTTGTTATCATATCAATTTATGTTTATAGCATTGCTATTGATCGTTTCCATGCCTTCAAAGACTTATTTCCTCTATTTAGCATGCTCTGTTATATGCTTGTCCATTGTTGGAGTTTTATGTGAAGACTCATAGATGTAAATTGGGAAGTTCTTGTCTTGTATATTTGGCAATGACTTAAAAGGATTGTTTTAGTTCGACCAATTCTGGAGGATGTAAATCCTCAATTTTTATATCCTTTATGTGAAGGATATATGAATAGTTTTTGAGTTGCTTATTTGAGGATTGTCTCAATGATCTATCATGCAATGCCAATGGTACCTACAAAAAAGTTTTTACCTTCATTTTTGAATATAATATACGTAATCCATATTGACCAAGTGATCGTAACCCATAAATATTTCTAACATACAAGTATTGCTTATGCCTTCCTTTTCAAATCCACTGATGGAATCGGTAAAAGAGTTTCATGATAGTGAGTCAAGAACCTACTAAGTCCCTCTACAACAATTATAAATAAAAGTGGCAATAATTGGTAGTACCATTTGAGCCCACAAGATGGCTTAAAAAAGGGGTTGCAAAACCATTTTTAAGTACAAAGAGGGAAATTGATGACAAACAACCCTTGATCCAATTTACCAAGGGAAGACTAAACCCGACATGTAAAAGTATAATTCTAATATAAACGAAGAGACATGATCATAAGTTTTCGAAAGGTCCAGGTTTATGATAAAGGTAATCAATTTTTTTTATTTTGATTGTATGTAGGGCCTCCTGCACCAATCCCAGTACATCATGAATCTATCTACCATTTAGAAATCCAAATTGATACGAAGATATTGACTTTGATAGTATTGGCTTTATCTTTGGGCTATAATTTTTGCCATTATATAAAGTGCATTGCACAATGAGATTGGTCGAAAGTCCTCAAATGATTCTAAGTTATATTTTTTGGGAATCAAGGAGAGAAATGTTGAATTAATGGCCTTGACAATTTTCCCACACACTCTAGACTCTTCTACAAMTACCAAAAAATTCTCTTCCAAAATCTCATAGAAACCAATGTAGAATTCAATCTGCCATTGATCCAGCCCCAAACTTTTATCACATTGAAAAGAAAAAAACTACTTCCTTTAGTTATTCTTTGGAAACAAAAACCATAAATTGCTCATTTTGATTCCCCTCCACAAACCTTGGCATGAAAGAAGAGATTTTTACTATCTATGTTGTATTAGCCCCTTCCAACTCTTTAAAAAGAGATTGGGAGTGTGTTGTACCTACCTCTGATGCTTATTTGAAGATTTTGACTCTCTCTCTCTCTCAAGGTTCATAATTTCCCAAATGGTGTTTGAAATTTTCCTCATATTTGCAAACTTGTGAATGCATCTAGTATTCGTGTCCCCTTTTTCAACCCACGTGGCTTTACTTTTTAGCCTTCATTGTGCACTTTCCCAATTAAGTAAAGCCTTTTTACATCCTCTAGTTTCTTTAGGGATTATTGCTAATCCTCACTAAATAGGCCACGAGTGCTCATTTCGTATATCTACTCTATATGAGCTTCCATTGTCTTTGGGTCCACATGACAGTTGTTTAGATTTTCTTTGACCCATTGTTTTGTTAATTATTTAATCTTTTTTAAGGACTCATAGAAATGGAGCATTGTTGTCCCTTCTCTTGTATTGTCTATATGCTTCCAATCCTAACTCACTGTATTCGTAGATGCCTCATCCTTAAGCTAAGTGTGATTTAATTTGAAGGGTGTTGGGGGTTTAAGTTCATCCACTTCAATTTGTAGGAATATAGGGGAGTGATCATAATTTTCCCATGAACCCACCGAATATCCAATCCCTACAACTTTTTCTAGTATTCCATTTGAAACAAAGAAGCTATCTAATATCTTAGAGATATCTTCACCCCCCAAGTTGTTGTTCCTCTAATATGGAGTGACTTTGATGGGTTCGATATCTATAAGAGGATCAAGCCTGCCATTTTTACCCACACTTCTTTCATCATTAATAAATTCATGTCTCCCCCTACTATCACATTTCCTCTCATAATGGAGTCATGTCCAAATCACATTTCCCCAAAATCCTTCCCATTGGAATAAGGGCCATACATATTAAAAATTATGAATGTTTGAACTAAACACAATGATTGTAATTGCATCAGGGTATTTGTTTGGATCTGTTCCAAATATATCACCTAACACTTTTTATTCCATCCAATTAGCAAATCCCTTGATCTACCTTCAAAATCCAAAGCCGCAAATTCCCATCCCTTTAAGACCCATTTCAAGAAATGAATGGTTGCATTAGATGCAACCATCATTTCCTACAAATAAAGAACATCAACATTGTGAGTGCTAAGTAACCTATGATCGACATTTGTTTTGTGGGATGCCACCAAACTTTGCATGTTCATGGAGAGAAGCATCATTTTTCCACCTTTGTCATGGACTTCCCACTATAAGGGTCATGAGAATGGTGCTTTGTTTTCTTGCCTTAACTTCAATTTCAATCTTCTCCATGGCTAAAAGAATATATGATTTCTTCCCTTGCACATATCTTATGAAAACAACTCCATCCATCCATCTGAATTCCTCCCATAACTTTTGAGTCATGGCCATAACCCATAATAAGTTTGTTAGAGCAAGGATGACATCAGGACTCTGATTTTTTCTCCAAAGGGTCGATTGATTTTTTCTTCTCTTAGATTATGTTGTCCTTTAATATGACAACCCCGCTCCACATACCTCAGTTGAGAACACGGATTGTGACTAGTCAGATTCTTCTTTATTTTTATTTTTACCCTCCTACTTATGGGATACCCCTAGCTCTGTGGCCTTGTGTCACTTCCATCTACTTCTCCTGCGAAGGTAACATTATGTTATGACTCTACATGAGTATCTATTATCCCCTCTTCCTCTAGACTAGTGGCATGAATCGACACTCCCCCTAGAGATTTCTTGCCACCATTTTGGGAAAATGAATCCTCATCCTTTCCTCCCAATATTCTACATGACTTGGATAAGCCTTCTATATGCTTCAAGCCTTTGATATGTGTTGAGTCCTCTACACACCCCAAGTTTTATTTCAAACTTGAGGTATCCCCTTCTTTTGTTATTTTGACTCTTTCATCGTGATGTTTGAGTTTCCTAGGTTAACTTAAATACTTTTGTTGATCTTGAAAGTGTTGGTGACTTTAGGTTTTTGAAAGATTGCTTAAATCATTTTTGAGATTTCTATGTATTAGCTTTAGTTAGCATTCTTCCTATTTTGATAACTTTCAAAGTTGTCCACATGTAGAAAAAATTCTTGAAAAGGTTGCTTTTGATCAAATTTTTTTATTTGCACCCCTTTTCAAGATCAACCTCCTCCTGAACAAATCAAAAATGATTTTTCGGTGCCCTCTAAAACTTTAGTCTTTACAAGCTCTGTGGTGCATTCTCCAGACTAGCTATGACGAAAAGTTCAAACTTCCACTGCATTAAGGTTCCAAGCATCACCACAAATCCTTTCCACACGGGCATCCTTGCAAACTTTTGTTAATGTAAAGAACTAAAATTCCTCTGGATAAAGACCTTCAAACTCACTTCATAGGCTTACATCTATGAAACTTGCAAGCATTTTATGAAAAATCCATCAACAAAAATTTTAAGTTTCAAATTTATGTACTTGGGGAAATATTTTTAAGTTTATGCAACAAAACCTTTTAATTTGAGTCAATAAAAAATTTTGAAACTCGTCGTGAGACTAAACATTTCTAAAACATGTCATAGGGCCATAAATAAAAACCATTTTTATACCACCACAAAGATTATAATTCGCAAAAGTTAGAAATTCACCACAAGGTTATACAATGGTAAGCACTTTGAAATCACCACAAAGTTATGAATTTAAAATCTTTGGAATTCATCGCAAGGCTACAACTATTGAAAACTATGAAAAGTCACCAAAACATAATGCTCGATATATATTTGAAATAAACTCTTCAAATCCGCTGGAACACATATGTTCTAAGCTTTGACAACTCACTTCAAAATATCATCAAGCCATTTGTGCCAAATTACATGAACTCTCATTGAAGGAACAATCTAAAATATTCCATTGCAAAGCTTTCACAAGTATTACAACAACCTTCACAAATATTTGTCGAAAATAATTCGTGATGAACCCTTGTTTTGACATCTTTTTGTCCATGAAATGTCCCCCTTTTATTCCAATAATATACACTGTGCCTCCCTTTCATCATAAATGGTTGTGTTAAGTCGACCTATGAAGCGTGACCAATTTCCAGGTCATCAAAAGGGCTAACCAACAAGCATATTCTCAAGACATTTTCAAGAGGATTTCAAACAACATCTACAAGGGTTTACCTTGGCGCGCTCATACCTATTGCAACACATACCAAATAGGGCATCATCCCAAACAAGTTGGTGAATGGCATAACTACTCCAGATACCTTTGATATAGAAAAGGAATGAATACCACATGCCTAGTACCTTACATCATGAATTCGCCCATCTGTACACCAACAAACTGAGGATATTCATCAATTAGGGAAGAGCCAAATGGTTTGATCGTTGGAACTACTAGTGGGTATGGTCCAATCCTCAATCATATTTTTTTAGTTTTAGTTATGTTTTAAACTATGTTCCCAAACTTAAAGGTGCTTGTTGCTCCATTACTAGAGTTGGCATGCCCCCTATTTTGTATATATATCTAGTCGGCCTCAGAGTGGGGTAATGATAATGGTTTGCACGAACCTGTCTTTGTTGTAACTAGTCTATCAAGTTTCTGTAGTTGCAAAGTTTATGTGTGGGACTGTGGCGTAGTATTGCTTTGGTGATATTTTAGAAGTTGCACATGCCACACCTTGAGGGGACCCACTCGAGATATGGTATTGTGATGATATGTGCATATACATAAGTAATACAGTGTTTCTCTAATCCATTAATTGTTGTGTGATGTTGTCTTAATCCATTACTTATTATATGATGTTGCTATAATATATTACTTGTTATGTGATGTTATTAATCCATTACTTGTTGTAGAACATTGTTTGTTGTAGTTTCATGTAGATGCTTAGTTTAATTTCCTGAATATTGTATTGGCTACAAAATTGGTGTGCAATAGAATCATTTTGTTCTCAACCAACACTTAGTATACAGAGTTGAATGTTAGGTCATGGGTATGGTTCCCAATGACATTAACATGAGGAATGCCATTGACTAGGGCAAGGATTGAGAATATCATTGGTTCATTTTTTATTACAGGTTTATGCTTTAGTTTATATTTGAACTTGAAATCGTCTTTCAGTTTCATTGTGTGAAGCATAGATTAGATCATATGATAGTTGATATGCATTAAGGAAAAATCCTTCTTCTATATATACTGCACCAAGTGTCTCATAAGTTCATTAGACTCTGGGCCGATAAACTAAATTATTGTGTAAAATGAGTTCACCTTAGCAATAGGAAACACATAAAAACACCGTCATTTTGGTACCGTTGTCGAGGAGGCACTCAAAGAATTAGGGCTTATGCTTTAGATTCATCATAGGAAAATACCAGGCTTAAGGACACCTTAGGGAACTGTCAACTACCCCTTTGATAACCTTTTCTCAGGATATCATGCATTAATATCATCATAGGATGCATGACTCGAGGCACTAGAAACCCTTGTGGTCGTGGTGCAATAGGAACCACACACAACACTAACAACTAGGCAATCAAACTTGAAGAAAAAGGTCACCCTCAAGGAGTCTTTGGAGCCCAACCCTTTTCACAAGTAGCGTCCAATATTCTAGATAGTCCACCCTAAATTGATTCCACAACAGATGCAGTTATAAACTCTCGTACTTATGAATCTCCTAAGAACCTATACAATCCAATCGAAGAACTTGAACCTTCCATTGCATAAGACAAATCCCTTTAGGGAGTTAAGTTTATGTGGATGGGAAAAGAAATAGAAGCACCAAAACAAAGAGAACCAATCATGTTTGAATACCCCATTCAGGAATCTGATGGCATAATCCAGATGAAAAATATGCAGCCATTTTCTTTACTAAAATTTTGTGGTTTTCCCAATGAGGATCTAGATACTCTCCTCTTTTAATTCGATGTCCTTTGCCAAAGCTATGACTATTCCTTTGATGCCCATAAGTTAAAGCTACCTTGAAAGAAGCATCTCTTCATTACTTCCTGGGGATCGGAAGGAACTCTATTAAGACCCAAGATGAAATGAGAAAAAAAGCCTTACAAAAATACAAGGATTATTGTAAGGTGAGGGACATCCATGAGGAGATATTTAGGATGACACAAAGAGAAGAAGAAATCCTAGAGGACTATGTCAAAATATTCTAGTACAATTTGTAGAGGACTAAACAAAATGCACTTTATCCTAAAACTCGACGAATTATTCTTCTTAGGGGAATTAAGGATGGCCGCATGGATGCATCAAACCTTATGGGAGTTGGAGATGTCTCTCAAATGACATATAATGATATCTATGAATTATGCGAGTGTTATTCACAAGGTAATACTAAATCTGGGAGAGGCCCCAAGGATTTAGCCTCCAAGGTCACTAAGTCATCTAGCGTAGGAGGAGTTACCAGGGCAGAGATAGGGAATCTGTTGGACAAATTCAAAACTGAAATTCTTAGCTCACTTAGTTCCCATCTTGATACTTTTCAAGCTAAGAAAAAGAAAGAGGAAGTCGACCTAACGTTGGGAATATTTCATTATAAGTGTCGAAAAAAACACCCCTTACGGGAGGTCCTTACCTAAGTTGAAGGCAGTTTACCAGGGGGCCAGTGAGGAAACTGAGAAAATATGTTTTCTGGCCCAAAAGCGGCCATGTCCACCATGGGCACCAAGCATGGCACAATATCCATCTCAATACCCTCAATATCTTACCCCATACCAATACCTACAACAGAATTTATATGCTCCCATGCCTCAGCAACAATGGCACCCTCAAGCTTAGAACCAGTTGTGGCAACAAGGTTGGAGAGGGCATACACCTCAACTGTCCACCCTTCACTCACATCTGCCAATCCAACATCAACAACAATTACAACTACCACCCAACCAACCTCCTCATAGACCATCACAATTACCTAACTAGCATGTACCTAACCTAAACAATAAAGTAGTACATCCTACCTGCAACGTTGAGTTACCCTTGTTTCCAACATATGTTATTTCCCCTATGGAATATAAGGATATTCACCTACGATCAGGGAGAATGATTTAGGATCAAACTCCCCCCATCATCCAAGAACATGATGATGAGGGGAATCTTACTGAATTAGATAATCAAATCACTAACCCTCTGTAGAAAACTAGACCACCACTTCAAAACAACCTCATAAGAAAGAATCGCTCCCAAATCCTCCTTATCTAGAAAGGTTATGCATATAAAATCCCCCCACATAGCTAGAGTTTGATCTTTCACAGAAAATTTGAAATGTGCGTGTTAAGACTCCCCTATTTTAGGCCATTAGGGATGCCCCGATCTATGCTAAGGTTTTTCAAGAACTTTGTTTGAGAAAGCCAAGTAGGAAGAAGAAAGACCCCAAAATTATCTGTGTAATAGGGAAGCTAGACGATCTAATGCTAGGAAAAGTATTTGTGGGCAAATATATGGACCCAGGAAGTCTGGTCATCAAAGTTAACATCAATAATACTTCCATGTCCAATACTTTGATCAAACTAGGGGAATCTATAAATGTTATGACCAAAGAGACAACAAAGAAACTTCAATTTCCTGGTCTACGACCAACCCCTACAGTCCTTCAACTGGCGGATAGGTCTATAGTAAAGTCCGAGGGAATGTTAGCATATATAGTTGTTTTAGAGGATTCATGGGAATACCTAACTAACTTCATGGTCCTACAACCAAAATCCAGTCAAGGGGGATACCCATTGATCTTAGGAAGGTCCTGGTTGGCCACTGTTGATGCATATATTAGTTGTAGATCAAGGTATATGACCATCTCCCACGAAAGTTCCACTCAAAAAATTATCCTCTATCCCCCTACTAAGCTTTCTCTTAACTCACAAATCTCTCATTGTTTTTAAGACAGTGATGATGAATCTACACAACCCTTGTTGACTCTTGATCAAGCATCAACCTTTAGGAAAGACACCGAGGATGATTTCATTTGCACTTTCTTAGCACATCCTCATACATCTAACCATGCAACTTTCAAGCATATCTTAGAGATGAATTTCCAGGAAACCTGTTCATCGACAGAATTAACACAACAACTAGATATAATGGTTCTGATAGATTTTATCTCTGAGAACCAAAGCTTATGTTTTGAAACATATCCGGGGAAAACCTTGAACATCAATGCTAAATTAGAGCCTTCTTAGACAAAGCAACTTATCGAGATTCTAAAGAAAAATAGCCATGCATTTGCTTGTGAGTATACCGATATGGAGGGAATCCACCCTAACTTGTGTGCTCATCATATTTATATCAAGGAGCATTCCTGACCTATCAGGTAGCCCCAATGAAGGATGAATCATGCTTTGAAGGACATAGTAAAATAAGAACTTCAGAAACTCCTTGATGTGAATTTAATTTACCCAATCTCCGACAACAAGTGGGTCTCACCTTTATTGATTGTGTTAAAAAATAATGGTAAATGGCATATATGTGTTGATTACAGGGAGTTGAATAAGGCCACCATGAAGGATCACTTTCCCTTGCCATTTATTGATCAATTTCTAGATGACCTAGCAGGAAATAAGTTTTTCTCTTTTCTTGAGAGATATAACGGCTACAACCAAATACAGATTTCACCTGAGGAACAAGAGAAAACTACCTTCACTTTCCCTTGAGGAACTTACACTTATCGAGTATCGTCGTTTGGATTGTATACCACTCCAACTACCTTCCAAAGGGTTGTCCTAGGAATAGTCTCTGAATTGACCAATGATTGTGTATAAATCTATATGGATGACTTCACTCTGTATGGAGACACCTTTAAGGAAGTGTTAGACAATATAGAGAAGGTCTTGATTAGATGTCAAGAGACAAAACTCTCTCTCAACAATGAGAAATGCCACATTCTCTACACTGAGCGAGTTGTGCTAGGACACCACATGTCACCTGCAGGAATCCAAGTTTATCCCACCAAAACATAAGTCATCCTTGGGCTTCCAGTTCCCACAACCCAGAAGGATGTCCGCAGTTTCTTAGGGCATGCAGGGTACTATCGAAATTTCACATGGAGCTTTACTAAGTTAGCATTTCCCCTATTTCAATTACTCACAAAGACTACAAAATTCTACTGGACTAACCAGTGTCAAGCCACATTTGAAGCCTTAAAGGATAAATTATCAATTGCACCAATCTTGCGAGGTCCAAATTGGTCCCTACCTTTCCATATCTATACAAAAGGTTTATACACGACCATTGGGGATATCTTGGGGTAGAAAGAGGAGCAAGGACCTTATACTATCTATTACATTAGTAATAATATCACCTCTACGAAAAATAATTATACTGTAACCAAAAAAGAGTTTCTTGTTGTTGTATATGTCATTAACAAGTTTTGTCATTATATCACTGGTTACTTTGTACTTGTGCATATTGACCACTCTGCCATCCACTATCTCATGAACAAACTTATTACTAATGGTAAAGTGACAAAGTGATTTCTTTTAGTGTAGGAGTTCGACATCTCAAATATTGATAAGCCAGGGAGGGAAAATGTAGTTGTTGATTTCCTCTCCAGGCTTACCAATGAAGGGGAAGCCATTCCTATGGAAGATTATTTCCCAGACGAACATTTGTTTTCTTTATCCACTAACATAATGTGGTTTGCATACATTGCTAATTAGCTGGCTGCAGGAAGGCTTCTAAAACATTTCTCGTCGAGAGAATGCCAAAAGGTCATCTGACATAGCAGTATGTACTCTTAGGCCAGATCATATTATCCAGGATGTGTTCAAGAGGATGGAATTTATGACATGATAAAATCATCTCGTGATGAACCTTATAGAGAGCACTTCACCGACAAAAGAACTGTAAATACAGTACTACACCTAGGGTATTATTGGCCCACCATCTTTTGGGATACCAAGAAATACGTCAAGATATGTGACAAGTGTCAAAGAACGGGTTGACCAGTTCAATCAGATGAGATGACACTCCAACCCCAGATTTTGGTGGAGCCATTTGAGAACTGGGCCCTCGACTTTATGGGGCCAACCAACCTGCCATCAAGGTAGAAGGTGTACATTCTAGTGTGCACCAATTATGTGACCAAATGGGTTGAAGAAAAATATATGCTAAGGGATACAAAAGAAGTAGTGGCTAACTTTTTGTCAGAGGAAATATCTCTTCACTTCGGAGTCCCCCGAGAGATCATTATCGACCAAGGGACCCAATTCACTTCTTAGCTTATCCGGTCTATTACTGAATAATTCAAGATCAAGCACCAGATGTCTACTCCATACCACCCTCTGGTAAATGGATAGGTGGAGATCACCAATAGAGTATTGGAATCCATCTTGACCAAGACATTTTATTAGAATCATAAGGACCAGACTGACAATCTTCTAGAATCCCTTTGGGCCTATAGAAGCACCTGGAGAAACATTACATGATTCACTCCCTACAAGCTTGTGTATGGGAAGCATGTGGTTCTTCCTATAGAGTTTAGATTATGTCATTAAGTACCACATTACAAGTGGTCTTGGAGCTCTAAGACAATAGTATAGGCTCCATTAGATCAATGAGCTCAACGAAATGCATCGGGCCACTTTACAACACACTGCTTTAGTCCAACAACAAAGAGTAAAGTGGCGTGATGTATTCATCAAAGAGAACAAGTTTAAAGATGGAGATTGGGCTCTTTTGTTCGATTCAATGTATAAATATTTCAAGGAAAAATTCTACACTATATGGCTAGGGCCTTATGAAATAAACACATTCTATCGCAACAGCTCCGTCAGACTCCGCACCATCAACGAAGAAAGGACTCCATTAATGGAAAATTTTCATCGGCTGAGGCTATATCAAAGCCCAATCCCATAGAAGAATTTATTCAAGATTTAGTTAGTCAAGACTTGGAAGTCGTGAGTAAGTTGATCGTGCCACCCATAACCACAACTTCGATCCCTTCTACAGTTTCAATCTAAGAAAAAGAGAAAAACGAAAATATAATAAAGGATTTGGTAGTGAAAACCTAGTTTCAGGTGCTACCAGCCCTCGTGATATTGGAAAACTAGTACCTAACTAATACCACCAAGAAAAAGAAAAATTTTGGTTGTGAAAATCCCCCTGGAAGCACAACTGGACATGACTTTCTTTGAAAACCAGATTTCCTACAAGTAAGGTTTGGGAAAAAAAAAGAGAAAAGAAAAAGGAAAAAAAAAAAAAAGAGAAAAAGAAAAAAAAAATCACCAACTCTAAAGGATGGCCCTTATTTCATTCAAGAACAAGCACACAATATGTTTTTTTAGAGGTCTGTCCGATAAATATTTTCATTTAATCTTTGTAAAACTTTTTTTTCTCTTCTGCAATACCCTGAGCATTTTTTCACAGCTTTTGATGAAGAAAAAACAAACAAGCTACCATGGTTATTTTCTTCTCCCTGCAACAACTTCATGATCTATGCTCTTTCAGGAATAAGATGAGGATCAAATCCATCCAACACTCCAAGGTAGTTTGCAAAAGAGGCTTGAGGTTGACCTTCCATGGTTTCAATTGTCATAATCACTAAAAGGAGGTTCATCGACATCAACAAGGCACCTATGTTATATATTTCGCAAACAACTCAAGTTTTCTCTAACTCATTCTTAATTTCTTTTCATGAATATGATTTAGAAGGTAAATTGATTAACTTGATACCATGGACTACTTGTTTCCTTTCTCTCCTCATTCAACAAACAAGGTCATAAAACCCATTTCCATTTGGTAGCATTTTGACCATTCTCTTAGTAAAATTTTGAGTCATATTACTCCAGACTTATTAGAATCCCTCATTTAGTAGCATACTGATCATTATCTCATTAAAATTCTAAGTCATAATACTCCGTTAAACTTATCAGGATTCCTCATTTGCCAGCATTCATATCATTGTCCCATTAATATATATATATATATATATATATATAT
>JZKD02S0054149.1:0-10635 GCA_000966675.3 Picea glauca | reverse complement strand
GCAAAGTTTATGCGTGGGACTATGGCATAGTATTGCTCCGGTGATCTTTTAGAACTTGCAAAGGTGACGCCTTGAGGGAGCCTACTCGAGGTATGGTATTGTGTTTATATACGCATATACATATGTAATATTGTGTTGCTCTAATCCATTACATGTTGTGTGATGTTGTCTTAATCCATTACTTGTTATGTGTTGTTGCTATAATCTATTGCATGTTATGTGATGTTATTAATCCATTACTTGTTGTAGAACAATGTTTACTATGGTTTCCTGTAGATGCTTATTTTTATTTCCTGAATATTGTATTGGCTTCATAATTGGTGTGCAATAGAATCATTTTGTTCCTAGCCAACACTTAGTATACATAGTTGAATGTTAAGTTATGGGTATGGTTCCCATTGACATTAACATGATGAGTGCCATTAACTAGGGAAAGGATTGAGAATACCATTGATTCATTTGCTATTGCAGGTTTATGCTTTAGTTTAGTTTTGAATTTGAGACTGTCTTTCAATTTCATTGTGTGAAGCACAGATTAGATCATATGATAGTTGATGTTTATTAAGGTAAAATCCTTCTTCAGTGTATATTGCACCAAGTGTCTCACAAGTTCATTAGACTCTAGGTTGATAAAATAAATGATTGTGTAAAATGAGTTCACCTTAGAAATAAGAAGCACATAAAAACATCGTCAATTTGAAAGGTACCCCCACAAATGATTCTTCAGAATTCCATTCGAAGGAAAAAAAATATGTCACTGCAAATAGCCCTGGTAATTCACCACAACACCATATCACAATCATTTAACTTTAATTGAACTTTGATAAATATTTACTTGTAATGTTTTAAGATTATTATTTTAAGTCTCATTAATCATTGTAGCATAATTCAGAAAGTAACATTCCCGTGGCTTTTTTATACAACTCTAGGATTTCCTAAATCTCGTGGGCATCACCTACTAAGCCATTCCCAAGCAGTACCATGTCATCAACAAAGAGAAGGTGTGTTAATATACGATACCTATCGATATTGATCCCTCTTGACCCTCCTATGTTCTTGGAGTGAGTTAAGAACTTGCTAAGTCCCTCTACAATAATTATAAATAAAAGTGGTGATAATTGGTAACACCATTTGAGTTGACAAGATGGTTTAAAAAAGGGTTGCAAAACCATTTATAAACACAAAGAGGGAAATTGAGGATAAGCAACCCTTGATCCAATTTACTAAGGGAAGACTAAACCCGACATGTAAAAGAATTAGTCTAAAATAAAACCAAGAGACATGATCATGCGCTTTTGAAAGGTCTAGGTTTAAGATAAAGCCATGCAATTGTTTTGATTTGATTGTATGTAGGACCTATTGCATCACTCCCATTGCATCATGAATCTACCTACCATTTAGAAATCCAAATTGATATGAAGATATTAACTTTGATAGTATTGTCTTTATCCTTTGTGGTATTTTTTTTGCAATTATTCTATAAAGTACATTGCACAATGAGATTGGTCAAAAGTCCTCAAATGATTTTGGGTTATCTTTTTGGGGAATCAAGAGAAATGTTGAATTAATGGTCCTAAGAATTTCCCCAAACACTCTAGACTCTTCACCAATGTAAAATTCAATCTTCCATTGATCCGACCCTGAACTTTAATCACACTAGAAAGAAAAACTACTTCCTTTAGTTATTCTTTGGAAACAAGAACCATAAATTTCTCATTTTGATTCCCCTCGACAAATCTTGGGATGAAAGAAGATATTTTTACTATCTATGTTATATTGGCCCCTTCCAGTGCTTTAAAAAGATATTGGAAGTGTGTTTTACCTACCTTTGATACTTCTTTGATAACAATGTCGATGCAATTACCAATACAAGAGATACACACATTTATGCCATGGCCATGAAGTGCAAACTTTATGGTGAGACAAACTATATTCACTTTAAATATGTATGGGTTCCAGTGGTTCACATTGTGGTGTTAAAAGGTTCTATTTTTAATTGGGCAACAATATGATCTCATTCTATATAGAAATCTTTGGGAAAGGCTAAGCAACCTAATCCTGATACTTTTCCCACAATTTACATGGCTGCATACTTACTAGATATTATGTATGCCAGTAATCCCTTCCCAAGGATGATTTGGTTTTGAATCATTGTAGGGAGTCTAGTTCATGTGTATTGTTAGAGTTTTTGGGAGAAAAAGTATAAAGAGAATCATGCACAATTCCATGACAACCTTTTGCACCTCTTTATAAGCTATTGTTTTGCAAGCCCAGTCCATGGTAACCAGAAGAGACAATATTATTGCTTAGTAGTATTGATAACTAATATAGACAAGAGAAACATGCTTATTTGAGAATATATGGAGGAATGGCTCCTCCACACTTACAGCCTCATGATGTGCCAAATAGGTTATTTTGGGAGAGATATCCTATCAAACTGTTCTACATGGCTTCAATGTCTCATTGGAAAAAGATAGGAGAACATGTTTCATCCTTTATAATACGTACACTGGCCATTATGGTTTAACCAGTTCTAAAGATTCAAGACAAGAAGTCAATGCTATGTTGGAATATAGGTTTCCTCAAGGAAAGTTTAAAAGGCATGATCCTAAAGGTTTAGTTTTGAAGCACAAACAACTATTAAACATAGCTTGGCCATATGCTCATGAGATATGGGAACGTGAAGAAATTTATGATAATGTTGTTTCATAAGAACAAGTGTGGGAAAAAATCAACCCAAAGGAATGGTCCTCATCCTCTCAAAAGGATAAGGACCTAGACGAAAAGAAAAAGAATGACAAGGTTAAGAAACAAAAAAGAGGAGTAGGGGAGAAAGACAAACAAGAAGCTAAAGTTGAAAGATAAAAGATAAAATACTATTGACGCCGAAAAGACAAAACAAAAAGTAAAAGAGGAGAAACCAAAGGTAGATTTGAAGGAAAGGTGAAGGAAGGTAGAGAAAAATTATAAAAAAAAAAGCAAAAAGAAGAAAAAGAGAGAGCAAGAAAATGTCATCAAAGAAAATGAAAAACTAGAAACAAAAACAAAGATCAAAGCAACAATTGAGGCTAAGAGAAAAGAGGAAGAGGAACAAAATTTGGGAGAAGCAACAAAACCAAATGGGATAGGGGATGATAACTAGAAGAAAGGGAATAATGATATATATGAAATTCAAGAATAGTCTAACACTCAACATATTAAAGAGCCAAACTTTGATGATTGGATTGATCAAACCATGGATGACCTGGTCATTTCTAAGTAGACAATAGGCACTAGTGAAAATGATAATGGTAAAAGTGTCATGATTGAGGAAGTGGTGACTATGAGAAAGTTAGAGAATTATTTATTATCGTGGGGAGATACATATACAACTAATCACGTGGATGATGTGGTTGACTCAGAATTGATAACTTACAATAAAAGGGAAAAAAAATTGTCAATATGAGATAAAGAAAAATAAAATTGGATTTGGATAAAACTATAATTTGTATAACTAAAATTGAGGTCATAGATGCCAAGAAGATCAAATTATCTAAATTCATATCATCAAGGCTAGCAATTACTCATGGCACTTATAGAAGGCTCAAATTGAAGAACAATATATCTATATATATGAGAAAATAATGGTATTGCTTGAAATCCAAGTCAATTATTGTAAGTCGGCTCGGGGACTAGTGATAGCTTTCATTGAGTATGCACTTGAAGAGAATTTACCAAATGCATAGATCATGAGATAATTCTAAAAGAAAACTTTGCAACTACAAGAGTTAAGTTTAAATCTATCAATATTATATAAAGAGAACCAATATTGGAAAGTCATGCAAGATAAAACACAATATTAATTTGATTTTGTAAGGGAAATGAAGAAGGAGATTAGGGAGGAATCTCCTAATATTAAATTCTTGACTTAGGAAGAAATGTCTAAGATTGAAAAAAAATTATTTATTAGTGAGAATCATCTTAGAAGGCACAAAGGCATGAGTAATATTAATGGGTTGCATGCTTGAAAATTTGGGATTATATTGAAGATATTATAAAAAAATATCATTTCTTTTGAACCATTGGATGACTTCCTCCCACCTCCTCTCAAGTGTTACACAGCTACGTGTCGCACTACCAAATGTCACACTTAAGTGTCACACACCAAATGTCGCACCTAAGTGTCTAACTTTACCAAGTGTTGCAACTTCATCACCATGAAGAAGTGTTTGTCATGACCCCTAGACAAGTTGGAAGGAAAACCTATTAGTTGGAGGTCGAAATAATACCTTTTTCCTTGAGATTTTGGCATTGTTTGAGCTTCATCGCCCCTTGCCCATATACAAGGAGGGATAAACCATGATCATTTCTCCTGAAGAGTGTATTAGGGAGTGATAATCACTTTTTCATTTCCCTGTGCAGAGTTATGGGGGGTTGATGAAGTAGTTGAATCCATCATGCTTTGATTTGTGAGGTTGTTTATGAGAGATCTTAGTTGTTTAAGGGATTGGTTCGAGCTTAAATCTATTCAAGGCAAGGTAATCTTGTTATTTCATCCAAATCCTCACTTGACCACATCCTCTCCTCAAAACTATCCTATGGTTGTGATGCCTCAAATCCTATATAATGTTGGCCATGGTTGAGTGAAATGGGGAGGAGAATTGAGAGCATGATACTTATGATTCTATGAGATCCAAGGGTCTGCAAAAGAGATCTTGGAGGAGTTGTTGCAACATCGACATTGAGATTGTAAGTGCTTCACTATTATTTTCTTTCCATTAATACATAACTTGGCCTATTCCTCTCATGCCTATGTGTTTAGTATATCCATGTTTATTGTTGTCTAATTCATCATAGATAGATATGTTTCTACTTAACAATTTAGTTTGGAAGAAGGAGTTTTCTCTTTGTTCCTTGCAAAACTTTTCTTGCACCTATTAGCTTGGACGTCAAGATCAAAGGTTGGAGCAACGAGGAAAACCGACGTAAAAAGGTAAGCCATCCATCCCTCTCTTCTCATTCTAATTGTTGAAATAGGTCTAGGGGGGAAGTAGTACACCATTTGTTTCCTTTTTTCTTGGATCAAAGAGGTGTCTTGATCCAAGGGGGGTTTCACTTGTCCATAGGGGGAATTTTACCAGAACAGAAAATTGGCGACTCCACTGGGGAAAGCTCTCTTCAGTCTTTCTTAGGTATTTTCTAGCCTTTTGAGTCTTGCTTGTTACTTGATATTTTTTATTTTGTTTCTTCTTCTTTGATCTCTCCCCTTCCCATATCATCATTGGGAAGCTCTCTGAGCCAAACATCTAACCCTATCTCAGATTCGGGAAAAAATTGTTTTTTTTCATCACTTTCAGGACTTCATCCCTCCCACATAAGGGCATACAGGGTGATAATACCACGATTATCACTCCCCAGTAGTGTATTAGGGGGAGATGAAACCTTGATTATCGCTACCCCTCAGTGTATTGGGGAGCAAACCTTACTTATCGCTCTGTCTGTATTATTACAGGAGCGATAATCCTTGTTTCTTCTGAATTTGGAGCTCATTTTGCCTCCTTTCTGTCAGTGCTTTGTCTCAGACCTTTACATTAGAATCCTCTATGCTTTATTGTGGCTTTGGTTGATTGAAGTTTAGTGATTATCACATGTTTTGTTGCCTCTTTTGAGTTTGCAATTCCTTCAAATCATGAAATGTACATAATTTCCCTAGGTTAACTTGATCCTTTGGTTTAGTCCATATCATCAATAGTTCTAGGTATTCAAACTTCTGTTACATTTATTCCAAAGTCTTCTAAGTGTTTTACTTGGTTATTGTTGATATCCTTTTCATTGATTTGGAGGCTGCTTATGTTGCATTAAGCCTTGCTTTTTAATCTCTTTTTTTTTCTCCTCTTGGGAAAAATTCTCATCCCTTGAGTGTACTCTTGAGCTCTTTGGACTTGCTGTAACTTTGCATTGATCTTTTATTTTTCTACTTGATTTTTTTTAGGTTTCAAAAAGTGGTTTTCCCTTTACTTTGAGTTTTGGGTTCTTGTTTGAATAAGTGTTGAATTCTTGTGATTGCATTTTTTGTGATTTTTTCTTCATATTCTTTAGCTTAGGGATCCTTTGCAAGTGTCATTGAGTTCTTTCATTCCAATTGAAAGTGAAAGCAAAAGAAGGTTCTCTTTGAGTTTTTCCTGTAATTTGAAAAGAAGAAAAAAAAAGTTTTACATCCTACTTTCATAGGTGGAGTGTTTTGGTACACATTTTAAAGAAGCTTGCATTTGTTTTGGGATTTTAGGGTATTAATTTAGCATTTGTTAAAGGAAAGAGAAAGTTGCATGGTATTGGGAATTCATTTGGGTTGAAAAGAAAAAGATCTCATCTCCTTTCCTCGGATAGAATTCATTGAAACAAAATCTTTTGCATTTCATTCTTTCTGCATGGTTTTGGAGTTGAGTCATCAAACCACTAGTTTCATCTTCATGCACCCTATTGAGTAAGTAACAACCATTAAAATGAAGGAGGTACATAATCTGAAATCAATTAGTCTTTGTTTTCTTTGACAACGAACCAACAAGTCTAGGATTTTAGGGCCTTGATAGTAGGCTGGGGAGTTAACTCTTCCAAGCCATAGAAAGGAGACTATAGAATACTAGAGAGTGTAAAATCCAGTAGTAGCAATTAACATTAGTTGAGAAACCTCCTCTCAAACAGGAGTAAAACACGAAGTCAAGCGAAGCGATCAGTTGAGATTCCGCCCCCTTCCATTCACCTAGTGGGACTATTGCAAGTTTGGGGCTTTGAAGAGTGGAAAGTCCTCGGGGTGACACCACTTGTTCTTAGTTTTTGGGTCATGGCTTTATGTATGGCATTCCCATACCCATTTTCTAGACTTGACTGTGGACTGCACCCCCATGATCGTTCATTGTGAAATGGTAAACATAGTAACCTCTCCTAGGATTAGTGACTGGAAGGGGGTTTCCTCCTGCAAGGAAGGTTCCTTGTGGTAACTACGACAAACATTCAATCTCCACTTCAGCGAACCGAGAGTGTATTTTCTTACAAGATCTTACTTGCACCTAGGGGGATTGTTGCTTGAAGATTATCATAATTGTTTCTCGTTTCTTCATTGACGACCTCATCTCCTATCTCCGAAAGATCCTTACTTCCTTTCTCTCTGTCATAAAGGAGTTGTTGTCTTGCTCTTCTCTTGTAGGTACTTTGACAATGTGTGCTCTTTGATATTTAGTATACCCTAGGTTGAATCTGCGTCCATGGCAATGGTTCCTCAGGCTACCAACCAAGGGACCCCTTTTCACAAGGAACCTTATGATTTTCCTTCTTTTGGAAACATTGGTCCTCCCTACATCACTACATTAAATCTTCTCGGTTTCACTGTGAGGTTACCAGTATGGTTGTTTTCCACTCCCATGATCCCTAATGTCCCTACTGTTGCCCAAGCAAGCTCTCCACTTCAAGAACTTCATGTTGACCCTTTTCCTTATTTACCCATCATGTCTTCTTCCCTGCCTAGTGAAATCCTTGATGCTAGTAACAAGGATGCTAGGAAGAAGAAGAAGTAAAATAAGCAAGGGGGAAATAAACCAGCCACTGTGGTGAGTATTGATAATGTTGAAAAGCCAACCAACATAGGTCGCAAACCCAAATTGCCTTGCAAAATTTGTAAGGGTGACCACCTTCTTCACCATTGCCTCGGTATTCCCAAGGTCTTAGAATTGTGGTCCACAGGTTATCAACAACTCGTGTCATTAGCCGTTGTAAGTCATGTTGGTGACAACCCATCAACCGATGATCATAAGGTTGAGGGAAAAAAGGGTAAAGTCATGATTCCTTGTTGGTTATGTGAGGATATGCACCTTAATTACCTCTGCCCTTGTATGGATCAAGCTTCACAATTGTTGGAATACATTGTTGTTTCCCAACAACAACCTCCATCTGCTTCCCATGGGCCCTCTCCCAACCAATTGTTGGTTGATAAAGTAGTCGGTCTAATTCAATCCTTATTCGATCCCACTCTTCCCTTAGAGAGTGAAGTGGATACTACTTAGGTTTTTCTTGTCACCTCATATTCCTTCAGACAAGGGGGCATTTCACCTATTTCAATGGAACCCCCTCCAAGTATTGAGGTCATTTTCTTTGATTGGAATAGACTGGCAAAGCCTTGCCTTCCTTCCTACCTACCTTTCCAAATAATGGTGCATGTTTACGATAAGATCACGATACATCGAATTGTTGTTGACGAAGGTGCTTCTGTTAGCACTGTATCCTCAATTGTTTGGCAAGCTTTGGATTCCCCTTAGCTTGTGTCGGTTACCTATTGCCTGTTGGATTTTAATAGAATATCTAGTAAACCTTTAGGGATCCTTCCTTCCTTAGGGATTTTAATTTAATTTACTCCTCGGGCGAGACTATGTCTATGTTATAAAAGTTGTCATGTCCACACTCGTTTGAGTGATGCATGTCCCTCGTAATGGAAACATTGTGACCATTGACCAACTTTCATTCATTAGTCCTGATCTAACTGTCGACCATCCGAATTTCCTGAATGTTCCTTATATGAAAGTGGTATCCCCCATGCCAAAGTTTAATTTAGTGGTATCATGTCCCATGCCTTCAACTGTTAATAAGAAGGAGCCTCTCACTGTATGCTCGACTTCTTTAGACCTAGATCCAGTAGTTGACATGGTGAACTCTTCAATAGGGGATTTGGAGCCCTATCTTTCACATGTTGAGTCTCTTGACATACATTTTTTCCAAATCATTGTTCTCAAAATGAAGCTTGGGGGGCATGTGTCGAACCTCTAGACATCATTCCAGAGTTAAGCCGCTATATTATGTCGATCATGCTGGGGGAAAAGTACCAACCTCTAGACATCATGTTGGGAAAAAGCACACCAATGGGTATCACTCAAAGTACCAACATCTAGAAATCACGTTGGGAAGAAAAACGCAAATGGGTATCATTCCAAGCATAGTTTGTTTTTTGTTTCAAGCTCATTAAAAAATAAAACTAACTCTGAGCACAATTTTTTTCTTTGTTTCAAGATCGTTTAAAAATGAAACCAACCTTAAGCACAGTTTCATCCTCTATTTCAAGATCATTTAAAAATGAAACCAACCCTGAGGATAATTTCCTCCTCTGTTTCAAGCTCGTCTAAAGATGAAACCAACCCCGAGCACAATTTTATTCTTCGTTACAAGCTCGTTAAAAAATGACGCAGACACTTCGAGCTTAGTCTTTGTTCTTTCTCATCCTCGTAAATACATGAGAATAAGTTATCGAGTATACTTTTATCGCTTTTTTGAGCTTGTAAAAATATACGAAAAATGAACTCTTTAGAGTCTCCTTTAAGCTCTTTTCAAACTCTCTAAACATGAGAATATTGCCAAGTGAGCTTGTTTCTTTTCACACTCGTTAAAATATTTGAAAGGGTGTCTATTTGGTGTAAGTTTGACCCTTTTTCGAACTAGATGGACTAATTGCGAAAAAGGAATACTCTAGTCAATTTTTTTCATACCAGATGAAGTTATCCCTTGTATTGTTTTGCACTTTTTCGAGCTAGGGAGACTAAATTTACGAAAAATAATACCCTTGGAGTCTTCTTTAAGATCTTTTCAGACTCTCTAAACATGAAAAGACCATCGAGTTTATCTTCTCTGGGCTTGCAAAATTATATATTGAAGGACCCATATGGGATGGAACCCCTCCTTCTTCAGGTTTGTTAAACATGTGATGAGGGACTCATCGAAGATGAGGTATATCGAGCATTTTTTATCCTCCTCAAGCTTGTTAAAAAACAAAGAGGTACTCGTCGTTCATGGTGAGGGGGAAATTTGAGTGAAGTGGGTCAAGTTTTGGAAAGCATTATGGTAGTTGTTCATTGTCTCCCTTGAACATGGCACTTGTTTGGGTTGTGGTTTACAGTTGGTTGATTTTCTTATCTTTGATTCATACCAATCCTATGAGTCATTATACTCCTTCGGATCACCCAAAGAGTGTCCCAGTTATTGTCACACTATGTTTTGGTCTATCTCTCAATTGAGTCAATGCTTCTGGGTCATTTGTCGTGCCTCACAGTGTTCAAGGAAAGTTTCATCCCATTTCCACCACTCTGCAGTATTACCAACCTTCATCCTCATGTCAGTTTGTACTCATTTGATCTATCATCTTACATCACTTTCCCATGTCAGTTTCGTTGTCAATCATGGGGGATACATCATGGCCCTCCTTCGACAAGTTTGTTCATGTCAACTTCAACAAATTATCTGGGAATTAGACTTAGAAACCAATTAGTACCTTGGAACCTGCATGCCTCAATGGCGAGTATCCTCACCTTCGATAGTAGGTTTACGTCATTGGCCTCTAATTGAATGATTCTGTGAATATTTGACTTCAACTCATTTATTGATATTCGCTAGAATGTACTAGGGTACATTGGGAGTCATTGTCATCATAGGTGATTTCCTTCACACTTGTTAACGGTATACATCAATGAGCGGTAATCAAGTGGTTTCTACCATGTTTGACATCAACACATCCATTCACATGGCTAGAATAGTACCATTTCGGGATCAATACAAAGACCCTGGGAACTCCTCGAGCATCTAGTCTGCGATGGAGATTATTTGAGTGCTGACAATATTATT
>JZKD02S0054105.1:0-12259 GCA_000966675.3 Picea glauca | reverse complement strand
AGCTAAGAAAATCCCTTAACAAATTTCCTATAGTACATGCACATGCCCATAAATCCTCTCAATTTTGTGAGTGTCTTAGGAGTAGGCCATTCCATGATGGCTTTTATTTTCTCCTGATGTACTTGTACCCCCTTTGCTCCAATGATGTGCCCCAAGTAAAGAACCTCTGTCGTTCCAAACTCACATTTGGACTCCTTAGTGTATAGTGATTGTTCCTCCATGATTGACAAAATCTGATCCACATGTCTGAGATGCTCCTCCCATGTCTTGCTGTAAATGAGCAAGTCATCAAAAAATACCAGCAAGTGCTTCCTCAATTGCTTGTTGAACACATGGTTCATACAATATTGGAACGTAGCTGGGGTGTTTGTTAACCCAAAGGGCATCAACAAAAACTCATAGTGGTCATAATGACATCTGAAAGATGCTTTTGAGATGTCCTCCTCCCTCATCTTGATCTGATGATAGACAGAACGAAGGTCAATCTTTGTGAAGTAGACAATTTCATGCAACTCGTCTAGCAGCTCATCAATCCTTGGTATCAGGTACCTATTTTTGATGGTCTTTTTATTCAAGGCCGTGAAGTCAATGCACACCCTCATAGTGCAATATTTCTTCTTCACCAACACTACTGAAGAAGAAAAAGGTCTAGTGCTTCGTCTGATGTGCACCATGTCCAAAAGTTCCTTGATGGCCTTCCCTATATCATCTTTGTACTTCTTTGGATGTCTGTATGGTATGGTAATGACTGGTTTGGCTCCTTCCTCTAGCTCAATAATGTGATCAAACCCCCTGTCTAGTGGTACCCCTGGGGGAATCAGTCCAAACACCTTATGGTGCTTGTCAAGGATTTCTTTGATCTCTGGGGTGTAGTGAACCTTGCCCTGCTCATCCACACATGCTAAAATTCTTCATTCTGCTGCGTACACTATTTCGTCTCTTCAGAAGATGGCCTCCATCCTCTTGGCTGTGACCACCTTTGCAACATTCCCTGTCATGCCCCAGAGCACTATCTTTCTTCCACCCTCCTCTGTGAATGACATCTCCATGGTCTTGTAGTTGGTGGTGATAGGCCCCAATGTGCTTAGCCATTGAGCACCACGGATGATGTTGGTATCCGAGAGGTCCATAACATAGACGTCYTGTACCAACTCATGCCTACCCAAGGTAAGCTTCATGCCAGGGATGTATTTGTCACAAGGCATAGTGCTTCCACCTGCTACCTCCACCTTGAACCATTCAAACTCTACTATGGGTATGTGTTTCCTTTTCAACAATGTTGAATCAATGAAGTTATGACAGACTCCCCCATCAATCAGAACCAATACCTTCTATCCCTGCAAGACTCCCCTCATCTGGAAGGTGTTATACTTGGGCACTCCACTGATAGCTGCTAAGGTAGCCATACAGTCTTGTCCTACCTGTCCCGTGAGCTCTTCCTCTACTACCTCACTAGTTTCGGCCTCAATGTTCTGTATTTGTCTGATCTCCTCCTCCTCCTCATTGTCAGAAGTGACCTCTATGTAGTGCACTTGACCACGACCCATGCATTTGTGTGCTGGGTTCCATTGGTCTTTGCAAGTGAAGAAAAGTTGCTTCCTTATCATCTCCCTCCTGGTGTTCTCATCCACTCTGCCACAACCCCTGTCAAAACCCCTTGGGTCACGTCCTCCCTGGTTCCTTGGAGGCCTTTGATCTATTCTTCCATTGTTAAGAGGTGTTCTGGGTATAAATTTCATCTTAGTAGCTGGTACTAGATCCCTTGTCTTCTAGATAGCATCCTGTAGGTTGGTAGGCTTGAAATCCTTTACCTAACCCTTCAAGGGTTCCATCAACCCCTCAGTGAAGAGCATCATGAGCCTGGTTAGGGACATATCTTGCACCATCACTGCCAACCTCTTAAATTCATCAATATATGCCTCAGCCGTACCTGTTTTATTGAGTTGTGTGAGCTCCCAGAAATGTAGCTTAGGATCTCCCTGATCAAACCTATCAATGAGCCTTTGAGTGAATTCTGTGTAGGACACTATCTGATTGTGGCCTAGTGTGGTGAGTCCATGATACCACCAATCACGAGCCTTGCCATCCAAGTACATAGTGGCAAACATGATGGCTTCCATCTCCCTCATGGGGTTAAGTTGTAGATAGGTGTCCAGCTTTTGCACCCATGCTTGTGCTGTCATCTTGGCCATACCATCAAAATATGGGATCTATATCTTCCCTGCTCTTCGCTCAAACTCAAAACTGCTCTTGTGGTTTGGCCTAGGCTTATTTCTGAACTTGAGTTTGCAATATTGATCCACGAACATCTTCCTTTGAATCACCATATCCAACCCGTAGTATTCCTTATTACATCGTGCCATCTGCTCAATGAAATCATCCACCTCTTCCTGTTTCCCTTGTTCATCTGTGAACGTAGGCATGTATGGCCTAGGGTTAGCCCTGCTACCCAAGTGCCCATAGGACGTGCCACCTCCATGGCTTCCTTCAGATCTGGGGGCTCTCTCCGGATTATATCTGATCTCACCATGGGATCCACCATATCCACTAGCTTCTTTGTTTCCATATGTCTCAGGGCCTTTCCCCTTATGATTCATTTGCATCAATAGCTTGGTTATCATTGTCTGGTTCTCATCAATTTTTTTCAGATTTCCATCTACCTTCTTTAAGGTCTCCATAGTCTCGGCCTGTTCCCTTCGGCTTGTCTCCTGGCTCTCTTGCAAATGATGGACTAAGTTGCTTTCTATGAGATTCAGGGTCTTATGGAATTCAATTTCCAAGTAGGCCAACCCTTGCGGCTCACGGTCATCTCCTGAACCCTCCATTTCGGCTTTTGTTTCACTAGCTTGTTTCTTCCTTCTTCCCATAAAGATCCCACTGTACCTCTGCATGTGCTAATCCCTCCATAGGTTTGGAGGATCAAAGCTCTGATACGACTGTAATGATCCCAAGCTGATTTTTTGCTTGGAATCACTAACTACCACTGATGTATTTGATTTGTAGGTGGCTATTGAAGTTGTTACAGTTATTTAAATGGTGTTTATACAAGATTCATCCAACACATGTAAGATTACAACACACTCAAGATATAGAAAACACAAGCATAGATCTTACATTTATTATAAGAAGCATGAATCAGATACAATAGAGAGCAGATCTGGAATAATCCTCAGATGGCCCCAATAGATAATAGATATGAGCTGCTACAAAATGCTCCCACTAATACAAAGGTTGCCTCCAAAGGATGGATAAGAAATGAAGACTAATACAAAGTAGATCTGAGCCGTATGAATACCAAACTCCTCAAGCTAGAGGATGCCATGCTCTAGTAGAAGGCTAAAACCCTCAATTATTTGGCCCAACTGAAGGAAGACTCCAAATGAGCCCAAAATCTGCCAAATGATAGATCAGGGTGATAAGATCCCCCTCCTAATGTCTCAGGCCGAGATGCTAAGGCTAACCCCTCCAAATGCTAAATCCTCTAATGCAATTGTGCCATCTTGGATGCCTGAAACCCTAGATAACTTAGCCCTGATGAAGGAGGCCTCCAAATGATCTGAAAATCTCTAGGAATATAGATCGGGCTATGGAAAACCCGTAGGAGAATTTTCAGGTCCAGATTCTAGGTAGAGCTCCCTAGATCTGAGAAATAATGAATCACAGGATGTCCTCCTTGCCTCAAAGCCATCCCAATCTGTAGTTGAAGATCTGATGATGATAACTCTTCAAGGAAACCATCAAAGTGATGGTTGAGAACCTGCAAGTAAAACCCAAGTGTCGGAATGCCCAAAATCTCTCTTGATCAATTGGATCGAACTCTCATTTATATAATGATGCACCCTTGCTAGAATCTCCTGAACAGTACGGCCCTGCTTCCTTTCCTAATCGATAGGTGGATATGTGATGAGTGTAGAATGGTGTCGGTGGAGTCTTTCATCCCCGAGACCAAGCTTTGGAACAAGGTGAGTGGGTATTTCACCACTGATTTGCTCACAAGGGTTTGTAACAGCAAAACCCCCAGACTGTATGCTCAAGAGAAATAACAAGCAAATACCAAAATCCAGAATGAGTCATAGGTGCGCCCCAACCTTCTATTTATACTTTTTCTTATATTTCTCTTTTGAGTTAGATTAACTCCTAGGGTTAACTCTTCCAACGCTTCTATTCTTTTGTTGAGTTATCTTTTACTCATTTTTACCTTTTCCTCAAGTCAACTTAAGAATATAACCTTAGTCTAGTTGACCTTTCCCCTTAGTGTGAGACTATGGCCTAGTGGGGATGCTTAGGCCACTGAGTCTCCTCAATACCTCTTCCTCAAGAGGTGGGGGACATTACACGATGGAATGAGATATGAAATACAAGAGGAGATTAGCATGATGTCAGTTAGTACAGTCGAGGATGCCTATCAAGCAACCTTGAAAGCTGAAGAAAAATTGGCCAGGAGACAAAGCCAACGAAGTAGAGGAGGAAATTAAAGTAGAGGTAAGGGAACCGACAAAGAGAAGTTCCTGAAGTTGAATCCTGAAGCTGATAAACAACATAGTCACCATGAGAAGGGTGGAAGTTCTAAAGAAGGACAACATGAAGGAATATGTTCCTTTTCCAGAGGTAGAGGAAGAGGAAGATGCAGAGGAGGTGTGGTTAAATGTTATACCTGTGGAAAAGAAGGACACAAATCTTGGGAATGTCCTGACAGAAAAAGAGAAGGAGAAGGTGGAGAAGCACACATTGCCGAAGAATAGAAGAATGTGGAAGAAGAAGCAGTTGAAGGAGGAAATAACCTCATGATGAGGGAAATCCTTCTTAAACCAGAGAAGGAACCAGAGGAACTAGTTCAACGAACAAGCCTGTTCAGAATTTCTTGCAAAACGAAAGACAGAGTTTGTAAGGTGATCATAGACAGTGGGAGCACTAACAATCTAGTATCCACAAAGATGGTGGAGAAGATGGAATTGAATACAACTACATATGCAAATCCATACAAGGTATCGTGGTTGCAGAAAGGACATCAAGTAATGGTAAGTCAGCAATGCCAAGTTCAATTTAAAATAGGAGGTTACAAAGATGAAATATTGTGTGATGTAATTCCTATGGATGTCTATCATAATTTATTGGGGAGGATGTGGTAGTATGACTGAAAGGTTTTTCATGATGGAAGGAAGAATACCTATACTCTAGAAAATAATGGTAGAACACATATGTTGTTACCCATAGAAGACAAGGAGCTAAAGGCAAAAGCTAGTTCAAGCATACTTCTCATGAGCAGGAAGGAACTCTTGAATGAAGTCAAGAAGGAGAAAGAAATGTAGTTTGTTGTAGTAAGGAAGCCTGGAGTTATCCTTACGAATAATTATGTAGAAGATTTTCCTGTAGAAATCCAGGAACTGTTAGAAAACTTTGCTAATATAGTAGTGGATGAGTTACCACAATCATTGCCACCTATTAGGAGTATAACCCATCATATTGACCTTATTCCAAGAGCTAGTTTACCAAACAAAGAAACTTATAGGTTGACACCTAGAGAGATTGAGGGAGTCAAAAAGAAATTCCAGGAGTTGTTCGATAAAGGTTTAGTCAGAGAAAGCCTAAGCCCATGCGCAGTACCGACTATGTTAAGCACAAAGAAGGATGGAGGATGGAGAATGTGTACAGATTCCCGAGCCATCAACAAGATAATCATTAGGTATAGATTTCCTTTACCAAGGATGGATGATTTGATGGAATGTTTGAGTGGAGGAAGTTATTTTTCCAAGATAGACTTGAAAAGTGGATATCATCAAATAAGAATGAGAGAGGGAGATGNCAAGTAGGCCAACCCTTGCGGCTCACGGTCATCTCCTGAACCCTCCATTTCGGCTTTTGTTTCACTAGCTTGTTTCTTCCTTCTTCCCATAAAGATCCCACTGTACCTCTGCATGCGCTAATCCCTCCACAGGTTTGGAGGATCAAAGCTTTGATACGACTGTAATGATCCCAATCCAATTTTTTTCTTGGAATCACTAACTACCATTGATGTATTTGATGTGCAGGTGGCTATTGAAGTTGTTCGAGTTATTTAAATGGTGTTTATACAAGATTCATCCAACACATGCAAGATTACAACACACTCAAGATATAGAAAACACAAGCATAGATCTGACATTTGTTATAAGAAGCATGAATCAGATACAATAGAGAGCAGATCTGGAATAATCCTCAGATGGCCCCAATAGATAATAGATATGAGCTGCTACAAAATGCTCCCACTAATACAAAGGTTGTCTCCAAAGGATGGATAAGAAATTAAGACCAATACAAAGTAGATCTGAGCCGTATGAATACCAAACTCCTCAAGCTAGAGGATGCCATGCTCTAGTAGAAGGCTAAAACCCTCAATTATTTGTCCCAACTGAAGGAAGACTCCAAATGAGCCCAAACTCTGCCAAATGATAGATCAGGGTGATAAGATCCCCCTCCTAATGTCTCAGGCTGAGATGCTAAGGCTAACCCCTCCAAATGCTAAATCCTCTATTGCAATTGTGCCATCTTGGATGCCTGAAACCCTAGATAACTTAGCCCTGATGAAGGAGGCCTCCAAATGATCTGAAACTCTCCAGGAATATAGATCGGGCTATGGAAAACCCGTAGGAGAATTTTCAGGTCCAGATTCTAGGTAGAGCTCCCTAGATCTGAGAAATAATGAATCACAGAATGTCCTCCTTGCCTCAAAGCCATCCCAATCTGTAGTTGAAGATCTGATGATGATAACTCTTCAAGGAAACCCTCAAAGTGATGGTTGAGAACCTGCAAGTAAAACCCAAGTGTCGGAATGCCCAAAATCTCTCTTGATCAATTGGATCGAACTCTCATTTATATAATGATGCACCCTTGCTAGAATCTCCTGAACAGTACGGCCCTGCTTCCTTTCCTAATCGATAGGTGGATATGTGATGAGTGTAGAATGGTGTCGGTGGAGTCTTTCATCCCCGAGACCAAGCTTTGGAACAAGGTGAGTGGGTATTTCACCACTGATTTGCTCACAAGGGTTTGTAACAGCAAAACCCCCAGACTGTATGCTCAAGAGAAATAACAAGCAAATACCAAAATCCAGAATGAGTCATAGGTGCGCCCCAACCTTCTATTTATACTTTTTCTTATATTTCTCTTTTGAGTTAGATTAACTCCTAGGGTTAACTCTTCCAACGCTTCTATTCTTTTGTTGAGTTATCTTTTACTCATTTTTACCTTTTCCTCAAGTCAACTTAAGAATATAACCTTAGTCTAGTTGACCTTTCCCCTTAGTGTGAGACTATGGCCTAGTGGGGATGCTTAGGCCACTGAGTCTCCTCAATACCTCTTCCTCAAGAGGTGGGGGACATTACACGATGGAATGAGATATGAAATACAAGAGGAGATTAGCATGATGTCAGTTAGTACAGTCGAGGATGCCTATCAAGCAACCTTGAAAGCTGAAGAAAAATTGGCCAGGAGACAAAGCCAACGAAGTAGAGGAGGAAATTAAAGTAGAGGTAAGGGAACCGACAAAGAGAAGTTCCTGAAGTTGAATCCTGAAGCTGATAAACAACATAGTCACCATGAGAAGGGTGGAAGTTCTAAAGAAGGACAACATGAAGGAATATGTTCCTTTTCCAGAGGTAGAGGAAGAGGAAGATGCAGAGGAGGTGTGGTTAAATGTTATACCTGTGGAAAAGAAGGACACAAATCTTGGGAATGTCCTGACAGAAAAAGAGAAGGAGAAGGTGGAGAAGCACACATTGCCGAAGAATAGAAGAATGTGGAAGAAGAAGCAGTTGAAGGAGGAAATAACCTCATGATGAGGGAAATCCTTCTTAAACCAGAGAAGGAACCAGAGGAACTAGTTCAACGAACAAGCCTGTTCAGAATTTCTTGCAAAACGAAAGACAGAGTTTGTAAGGTGATCATAGACAGTGGGAGCACTAACAATCTAGTATCCACAAAGATGGTGGAGAAGATGGAATTGAATACAACTACATATGCAAATCCATACAAGGTATCGTGGTTGCAGAAAGGACATCAAGTAATGGTAAGTCAGCAATGCCAAGTTCAATTTAAAATAGGAGGTTACAAAGATGAAATATTGTGTGATGTAATTCCTATGGATGTCTATCATAATTTATTGGGGAGGATGTGGTAGTATGACTGAAAGGTTTTTCATGATGGAAGGAAGAATACCTATACTCTAGAAAATAATGGTAGAACACATATGTTGTTACCCATAGAAGACAAGGAGCTAAAGGCAAAAGCTAGTTCAAGCATACTTCTCATGAGCAGGAAGGAACTCTTGAATGAAGTCAAGAAGGAGAAAGAAATGTAGTTTGTTGTAGTAAGGAAGCCTGGAGTTATCCTTACGAATAATTATGTAGAAGATTTTCCTGTAGAAATCCAGGAACTGTTAGAAAACTTTGCTAATATAGTAGTGGATGAGTTACCACAATCATTGCCACCTATTAGGAGTATAACCCATCATATTGACCTTATTCCAAGAGCTAGTTTACCAAACAAAGAAACTTATAGGTTGACACCTAGAGAGATTGAGGGAGTCAAAAAGAAATTCCAGGAGTTGTTCGATAAAGGTTTAGTCAGAGAAAGCCTAAGCCCATGCGCAGTACCGACTATGTTAAGCACAAAGAAGGATGGAGGATGGAGAATGTGTACAGATTCCCGAGCCATCAACAAGATAATCATTAGGTATAGATTTCCTTTACCAAGGATGGATGATTTGATGGAATGTTTGAGTGGAGGAAGTTATTTTTCCAAGATAGACTTGAAAAGTGGATATCATCAAATAAGAATGAGAGAGGGAGATGAATGGAAAACATCATTCAAGACAAATGAAGGATTGTCTGAATGGTTGGGCATGTCATTTGGGTTGACAAATGCACCAAGCAAATTTATGATATTAATGAATGAAGTGTTGAAAGACTTCATAGGAAAAATTGTCATAGTATATCTAGATGACATACTAATCTTCAACAAGATGGAGGAAGGACACTTAAAACATTTGACATCAGTGATGGAAAGGTTGCAGCGAGAGAAATTACTGATAAATCTAAAGAAGAGTTCTTTTATGAAGAAGGAGCTCATATATTTGGGTTTCGTAATCTCTTCAAATGAATTGAAGATGGACCCAGAAAAAGTGAGGGCGATCAGAGAATGGCCATTACCAAGCAACATATTTGAGGTAAGAAGTTTTCATGCGTTAGCAAGTTTTTATAGGAAATTTATCATAAATTTCAGTGGCATATGTGCACCCATGCTAGACACTGTGAATAAGAAACACAAGTCCTTCAGTTGGACAAAGGAAGATGAAAAACGTTTCAAAGTGTTGAAGGAGACAATCACAGAGGAACCAATTTTGGTCTTACCAGATTTTGGAAAAACATTTCAGGTGAGATGTGATGCAAGTGGATTAGCAGTTGGAGCACTCTTGAGTCAAGATAATAGGCCAGTTGCTTATTTCAGTGAGAAACTGAATGACGCTAAGAAAAAGTATTCCACGTATGACAAGGAATTTTATGAAGTGATTCAATATTTGAAAAAATGGAGGCACTATCTAATTCCCAAAGAATTTGTCTTGTATAGTGATAATCAAGCTTTGCAATTCATTACTAGGCAAGAAAAGTTGAATTAGAAACATGAAAAATGGGTAGAATTTATGCAGAATTTTACTTTTATTATTAAACACATTGTTGGATTTGCTAACAAAGTTGCAGATGCTTTGAGATGAAGGAGTTTAATTGTACATGAATTCCAAGTGGATACCTTAGGGTTTGAACATCTCAAGGAGGTGTATAGAGAAGATACAGATTTTAAATAAGCTTATGGAGCATGCAAGAATCCTTTATTGGGAAATAGAATCCCATGGAATGAATATCTGATCAAGGATGGATTATTGTTTAGGGGAAGCCAATTGTGCATACCGAAGTGTTCAATGAGAGACAACTTGCTGAAAGAAAAACTCAGTGGAGGTTTAGCTGGACATTTTGGTCACGATAAGACATTTGCACAACTAAGTAATTTGTACTATTGGCTAAGAATGAGAGAAGAAGTGAAGAAGTTTTTGAAAAAATGCATAATTTGTCAATATGCAAAAGGAAAACAAAATAACACTAGTTTGCATCAACCATTACCAATTCCAGAGAGGTCGTGGGATGAAATCAATATGGATTTTGTTTTGGAATTGCCTAGAACTCAAAAAGGGAGCGATTACATATTTGTTGTGGTGGACGGATTCTAAAAAATGTCACATTTCATACCATGTCAGAGGAAAAGTGATGCCACACACATCAGCAACTTGTTTTCCAAAGAGGTAGTAAGACTACATGGATTTCCAAGGAGCATAGCTTCAGAAAGAGACACAAAATTTGTAGGACACTTTTGGACGACTCTATGGAAGAGGATGGGGACAAAATTGTCATTTAGTTCAACATATCACCCTCAGACAGATGGACAGACTGAAGTAGTAAACATGAGTATGGGAAACTTATTGAGAAGTTTAGTCACTGAGCAAGGTCGACAATGGGATCAGATTCTGGCATAGGCATAATTTGCATTCAACAATTCAATGAACAGGAGCACGGGGAAAAGTGCATTTGAAATTGTGTATGGTATACAGCCAAGATGGATTACAAAGTTGAGAGATTTGAATTAAGATGAGTTTAGAAGTGCTGGAGCAGAGGATTTTGAAACAAAAATCTAGAAAATCCATGAGAGAGTCAAAGAACAGCTACAGGACATCATCCAGAAATATAAGAACAAAGTTGATCAAAAGAGAAGAGAAGTTCAATTCGAGGTTGGAGATGAAGTTTTAGCTCATCTGAGAAAAGAGAGGTTTCCAAGGGGAATGTATGACAAATTGAAGATGAAGAAGATAGGACCATGCATGATTCTCAAAAAATTTGCAACCAATGCTTATGATATTGAATTGCCAGACAATGTTGGGATATCACCGATATTCAATGTTGCAGACATGTATCCTTATAGGAGATATGAAGCAGGAGAATCAAATGATCAGAAAGAAATTCAGTGGGAAGAGAAATTGCCCACAACAGAAAAACCTCATATGGAGAGAATTATTGAATAGAGGGATGGAAAGAAAACCAGAAGGAAAACATATCCTGAGTACTTAGTGAAGTGGAAAGATCATCCAATGGAAGATGCAGGTTGGGTCACCGAACCTGATATTTTGAAGCATGCAAAGACAATGTAGGAGCTCATGGATAGGAGTCCATGAATTTTTTTAACCAGAGGAGTATGATACAGGAGAATCACCTTCAAAGTCAACAACGCACACGTGGAGGCAAACAGAGGACATCTCAGCAATGACAGAATTTCAAATCAAGCATTTAACTTAGAATTTAATGAGTTGTTGAGATATTTTTGAATACAACATTTTAAATTGTAACTTGTTTGTAAAGTCTATAAGCACTGTAAGAAAATTGCAGATATGGAGTGTCGACTCTATTTGGCATTAATTAGCATTTATTGTAGTAAGACATAGTAGGTATTATCTTTGAAGTTTGAAATGATAGATTTCAGAACAGGACGAAAGAGCTCATGGAGTGGTCCTTAGATAATTGATTGTTGCATTGTAATAGAGAAAGAGAGGGAGAGTATGTTTTGTGAAAGAAAGAGTAGACTAGCATAAACACATTGTATTTTTCATTTTTCATGAATGAATAGAACAAACAAAAAATTGTCCCAAATCCTTGGATTGTGTTCATTTAATGTGAGATTGAACAAATGTTATTCAGTGTGTATGATTTGTTAGAGGTTCATTTCTAGTATGAGTGTTCGAGAGCTTGACTGTATGAGTTCGTGATGAAGCTAGTTGAGTTTTAATCATTTCTCTTCTGATACTTGTATGCAAGGTGTGCATCTCAAATGCAAGGAGTGCATCGATTGAGTCTCGGATTGACTCAGAGAAAAGTTCATAGAGAATCAAACAAACTCATACCAGGTGAAAGGTGTGAACAACGTCATGAAGCTAATAAGCTTCGAAGAACCAGAGCCAAAGAATGTCAGGTGGGCAAGAAGCATTTTCTTTTCAAGAAAATCCTTCGAACTGAGTTATTCGAAATCCTGAGAATGAAAGGTGTGCATGGGAGATCGAAAATACTTCAAGGGACGAAGCTTAGAAGGTATAGCACTTTCACAAGTGTTGACGAGATCCAAGAGTTGGACTCGTAGGAGAAGTGAAGATTGAAACATTCGAAACATTGAAATCTTCCAAGTCTGG
>JZKD02S0054083.1:0-11030 GCA_000966675.3 Picea glauca | reverse complement strand
TAGCAAAATGACCAATACCATCACAATTAAAAAAAATTAAAGGGAGCTTACCTCTATACCTACCATTGGTTCCCTTGTTCAGTCTTTTGATGAAGTTGGTCACTTCTTCATCATCTTCTGAGGCATCACTGTTGCTGCTATATTCTTCTTGTTCCTTTTTATTTTGCTTTGATTTTTTGGATACCTTGAAGGCTGCTTCTTTTACATCTGGATTTTCCTGTTCAGTTCTCATTTCATATGTTGTGAAGATTTCATGTAGTTTGTCCATGCTTATTGAGTCCAGATCCAATCTTTCTTCTAGTGTTGATATCTTAGGGTTGAATCTCATAGGAAGAGATCTTAGTATCTTTTGAACAATTACAGATTCTTCAATTTCTTCTCTCAATCCTATGATTGCATTCACTGTTTCATCGACTCGTAAGAAGTAGGTTTCGATATCTTCATCTTCCTTCATTTTTAGTTGTTCGAACTGACCTTTGTAAGTTTGAAGCTTTGCTGCTTTGACTTGTGTATCTCCTTCATAAATATTTTTAAGCTTGTACCAAATCTATTTAGCGGATTTATAGTGTGCAACTTTGGTGAATACCGTATCACTGAGACCATTCAAAAGTGCATTTGTTCCTTTGGAATTATTTTCACCGATTTTTACTGCTTTGTTATTTGTTGGTGGAACTATTGGTGTTGTGTATCTATCTATAATTGATTGCCAAACTTGAAATCCCTATGCCTGTATATATGTCCTCATCCTTATGCTCTAAAAAGCATACTTCTATCCATCAAACTATGGTATTCCATTTTTATATGAGTTGGTACTCTCCATGATCTACCTTTCAATGGTTAAACTGATTTTTTAAGGAACCTGCTCTGATACCAATTGTTGGATTACTGAGAGGGGCAGTGAATTAGTAATAGAGAAAATAATCCTTTTTAACCATATAATTCAAGTGTTATATCAATGAAGCATTATCATCCAATAACTGCAGAGTAAACAATAAGTGAACAAATGAACAAACATACACATACACAGTACACCAGTGTTTTACGTGGAAACCCAAATTGAGAGAAAACCACGGAATGTTTTTTCTTATATGTCTTGAAGAATTGCATTCATTGGAAGCACCAACTTCCTTTGTTTTCCAGATGCAACTGGAAGGAGGCTCCAACCCCCTTGTTTCTCATGCTACAACTTGAGGGAAGATCCAACTCCCCAATTCTCTAGCTACAACCAGAAGGAGGCTACAACCCCCTATGTTCTTTAGCTACAACCAGAAGGTGGCTACAACCACCTATCCTTGCCCCATCCTACCACCCTGAAGTAGAAGTAGAATGATGGAACCACTTTCAACCTGTCACTGTGAGATATACNTAGCAAAATGACCAATACCATCACAATTAAAAAAAATTAAAGGGAGCTTACCTCTATACCTACCATTGGTTCCCTTGTTCAGTCTTTTGATGAAGTTGGTCACTTCTTCATCATCTTCTGAGGCATCACTGTTGCTGCTATATTCTTCTTGTTCCTTTTTATTTTGCTTTGATTTTTTGGATACCTTGAAGGCTGCTTCTTTTACATCTGGATTTTCCTGTTCAGTTCTCATTTCATATGTTGTGAAGATTTCATGTAGTTTGTCCATGCTTATTGAGTCCAGATCCAATCTTTCTTCTAGTGTTGATATCTTAGGGTTGAATCTCATAGGAAGAGATCTTAGTATCTTTTGAACAATTACAGATTCTTCAATTTCTTCTCTCAATCCTATGATTGCATTCACTGTTTCATCGACTCGTAAGAAGTAGGTTTCKATATCTTCATCTTCCTTCATTTTTAGTTGTTCGAACTGACCTTTGTAAGTTTGAAGCTTTGCTGCTTTGACTTGTGTATCTCCTTCATAAATATTTTTAAGCTTGTACCAAATCTCTTTAGCGGATTTATAGTGTGCAACTTTGGTGAATACTGTATCACTGAGACCATTCAAAAGTGCATTTGTTCCTTTGGAATTATTTTCACCGATTTTTACTGCTTTGTTATTTGTTGGTGGAACTATTGGTGTTGTGTATCTATCTACAATTGATTGCCAAACTTGAAATCCCTATGCCTGTATATATGTCCTCATCCTTATGCTCTAAAAAGCATACTTCTATCCATCAAACTGTGGTATTCCATTTTTATATGAGTTGGTACTCTCCATGATCTACCTTTCAATGGTTAAACTGATTTTTTAAGGAACCTTCTCTGATACCAATTGTTGGATTACTGAGAGGGGCGGTGAATTAGTAATAGAGAAAATAATCCTTTTTAACCATATAATTCAAGTGTTATATCAATGAAGCATTATCATCCAATAACTGCAGAGTAAACAATAAGTGAACAAATGAACAAACATACACATACACAGTACACCAGTGTTTTACGTGGAAACCCAAATTGAGAGAAAACCACGGAATGTTTTTTCTTATATGTCTTGAAGAATTGCATTCATTGGAAGCACCAACTTCCTTTGTTTTCCAGATGCAACTGGAAGGAGGCTCCAACCCCCTTGTTTCTCATGCTACAACTTGAGGGAAGATCCAACTCCCCAATTCTCTAGCTACAACCAGAAGGAGGCTACAACCCCCTATGTTCTTTAGCTACAACCAGAAGGTGGCTACAACCACCTATCCTTGCCCCATCCTACCACCCTGAAGTAGAAGTAGAATGATGGAACCACTTTCAACCTGTCACTGTGAGATATACNCATACTAAAGGTTTTACCCTAACCAACACATTTTGTTTCACATAATTTGGATCTATTATGAATAAGTTGTGATGTTTTTACCCAAAACACATGTTTTTGACTAGTTTCAGGACTAGCCGCAAACCCTATTTTCCATGGAGTGTAACTCCAAAAATACGATGACAAACAAGATAATTATTTTAACATAGATACTCGGATATGTTTTCTCAATGGAATAGAAATTTCATGGTATTAATCATTATAGAAAGAAATTTATGGCGAAAATGGTGGGATGTCCTCTAAATAACATACCTTAGAAAGCACCATCAAAAGAATTTATCCTTCCTTGCATTTCGGCCTTCTTTTCTTCACCTTCCCTTAGAATTTAGGTTTATATATCCTTGGTTACCTCATAAACATATAGATATTCATTATGCTCAAGTGTGATTAAAATGAGAGAGCCTTGCCTCTTATTTATACTCTCCAAGTAGCTTTTTTTAAAACATCTTCTAGGTCACTTGGCCCCACTTTCCTTATTTTAGGGTTAACCCACTTCTAATTTTGTCCATTAAATTTATTATTGAAATAATTTATTTTGTATTCACTTTGAATTATAATACACTCATTACTTTACATTATTATTTACCTTTTAAAATCTCTTAAACCACTTTGACTACTTTGACCTTTTGGGGCTTCTAAATGACATATCAAGGTCCTCCAACTTCGTAAGGCCATAACTCTCAAACCGTGAGGAGTTATGTGGCATTCCACATACCACCAGAAATGGAATGACATGTAATATCCATATAGAATATTATTATCTAAAAATATATCATAACTCATACCGTTATACATCAAACAAACTTGGGTCCATTACTCAAACCTAGGGTCTCCAACTTCTCATGGCCATAACTCTCTAACCGTGAGGAGTTATGTGGCGTTCCACATACCACCGGAAATGGAATGACAAGAACTATCCATATAGGAAAGTTTACCTGACAAATTCATTATCTTTCATCTCATTATTCCACAATTAATCATGGGTTCTCTTACTCCGCAAAGCGTCTTCCCGTGAGGGCTTTCACCATAAGGGGACCACTTTGGGGTTCATACATATTTAATTCTTATCAACCATGAAAAGACAATAATAATTCATATTTACATCAAATAATATTGGGTCCATTACCCAAACCTTTGTGCTATGGGGCTTTCTTCAAGGGTTGACATCAATGACAACCAACCTTAATTAGCAATCTCCCCCTTTGGCATTGATGGCAACACTCTGATGCAATATTGAAATCATATCACTCATGGTCCTCCTGGAACCATGCCTATGTCCTATGTATCTGATAAATTTGCTTATGTCCTCTACATCTAATAAATCTTATCCCCCTGGAACCATGCCTCTATCCTCTGCATTTGATAAATCTCTCACCCTTTGTCATCAATAGCAAAGGTATATTTCCATCAAGGGTTGTTCCCCATTACTAAACTATCCTCTTATGTTGCTTCCTCATGTACATCTAAGACATATAAGATAAGCATTCAAAAAGATATCATTTTGGAGTAGAAATAACTCCAATTCTTTGGAGAAGTTATTCAAAGGCTTCTCGTGGAAGTGGTTTTGTAAAGATGTCTGTCACTTGTTATTTTGTGCCCACATACTCAACTCTGATGTTCTTTTCTGCAAGCTATTCCTGTAGAAAGTGATATTGATTGGAAAGTGCTTCGTCTTGGAGTGCATCATCGGGTTTTTTGAGATACTGATAGCACTTGTATTATCACGATATATTGGAATGAGCTCATCATACTCAACCTGTATATCTATCAAAGTTTGTTTCATCCAAAGAACCTGTGTACAACATGTTGTTGTTGCAATATACTCTGCCTCGTCTGTAGATAGAGGTATTGATGATTGTTTCTTGCTTAGCCATGATACCAAACACTCACCTAAGTAGAACATTGCTCCACTGGTGCTTCATCGGTCATCAATACAACCTACCCAATCTACATCTATGTAGGCAATAAGTGATAGATATTTTCCTTTTGGATACCATAATCCAAACTCTTTTGTTCCTTTGAGATATCTAAAAATCCTCTTTACTGCTAATACATGTGATTCATTTGGTGTTGTTTGAAATCGTGCAACCTGTCCAACTGCTTTCATTACATATGGTTTGGATTTTGTCACATATAGTAGGCTTCCAATCATTGACCTATATTGCCTCTGATCTGTAGACTTCGAATCATCATCTTTGCTCAACTTACAATTGGTTTGCATGGGAGTGATAATTGGTTTGCAATCTTCCATTCTGAACCTCTTTATCATTTCTCTAATATACTTGGTTTGAGAAATAAAAATTCCTTGGTTTCTTTGACGTATCTGAAGTCCTAGAAAGAATGATAGTTCTCCAAGTAACGACATTTCAAATTCATTTTGCATGTCTTTTAAAAATTTATGACTTAACCTGTCATCATCACTACCAAAAATAATATCATCAACATTAACTTTAATTAATAAAATATTACCTTGACTTACCTTGATGTACAGGTTGTTGTCTACACTTCCTTTTATGAACCCTATCTGTTGCAAATACTTATCTAGTCTGGAGTACCATGCTCTAGGAGCTTGTTTTAGAACATACAAGGCCTTCTTTAATTTACATACATAGTTTGTGTTCTCTGACAACTAAAATCCTTATGGTTGTTCAATGTAGACTTCTTCTTCAAGTTCTCCATTCAGAAAAGATGATTTTACGTCCATCTTATATACATTAACATTTTTAGATCATGCATAAGCTAAAAGTAAATGGATTTCTTCCATTCTAGCAACTGGGGAAAATGTCTCTTCAAAGTCGATTCCTTCAATCTGTGCATATCCTTTACATACCAATCTAGCTATGTTCCTTGTAACTTGTCCATATTCATTCAATTTATTCCTGAAAACTCATTTTGTGTCGATCACATTCTTATTCTTTGGTCTTGGAACCAATTATCAAGTATCATTTTCTCTATTTGATCCAATTCTTCATCCATGATCTTATTCCAAAATTCATCCTTGATGGCTTCTTCAAAATAGTTTGGTTCAATTGTAGATAAGAGTGGTAGGTGTGTTTGTTCTAGTGAACGGATTTTTCTTCTAGTCTCAATTCCTGCATCTTTGTTTCCAATAATCTGATGTGAAGGATTATTCTTCTGTACTCGTTTTATAGGTGTCTTTGGAGATACTTTATGAACTTGCTACTCGTTTGCTAGGTGTCTTTGGAGATACTTTCTGAACTTGCTCTTCTGCTTCTGTCGGATTATCTTCATCTTCATCTTCCTCTTCTACTTATTTTTCATCTTCTTCTTCGAAAAGTTGTTCCATTGATTTGTTTTCTTCTTCCTTTGATTCTGGTTTGCCTGTTTCATCAANTGCATCATCGGGTTTTTTGAGATACTGATAGCACTTGTATTATCACGATATATTGGAATGAGCTCATCATACTCAACCTGTATATCTATCAAAGTTTGTTTCATCCAAAGAACCTATGTACAACATGTTGTTGTTGCAATATACTCTGCCTCGTCTGTAGATAGAGGTACTGATGATTGTTTCTTGCTTAGCCATGATACCAAACACTCACCTAAGTAGAACGTTGCTCCACTGGTGCTTCATCGGTCATCAATACAACCTACCCAATATACATCTATGTAGGCAATAAGTGATAGATCTTTTCCTTTTGGATACCATAATCCAAACTCTTTTGTTCCTTTGAGATATCTGAAAATCCTCTTTACTGCTAATACATGTGATTCATTTGGTGTTGTTTGAAATCGTGCAACCTGTCCAACTTCTTTCATTACATATGGTTTGGATGTTGTCACATATAGTAGGCTTCCAATCATTTACCTATATTGCCTCTGATCTGTAGACTTCGAATCATCATCTTTTCTCAACTTACAATTGGTTTGCATGGGAGTGATAATTGGTTTGCAATCTTCCATTCTGAACCTCTTTATCATTTCTCTAATATACTTGGTTTGAGAAATAAAAATTCCTTGGTTGCTTTGACGTATCTGAAGTCCCAGAAAGAATGATAGTTCTCCAAGTAACGACATTTCAAATTCATTCTGCATGTCTTTTAAAAATTTATGACTTAACCTGTCATCATCACTACCAAAAATAATATCATCAACATTAACTTCAATTAATAAAATATTACCTTGACTTACCTTGATGTACAGGTTGTTGTCTACACTTCCTTTTCTGAACCCTATCTGTTGCAAATACTTATCTAGTCTGGAGTACCATGCTCTAGGAGCTTGTTTTAGAACATACAAGGCCTTCTTTAATTTACATACATAGTCTGTGTTCTCTGACAACTAAAATCCTTATGGTTTTTCAATGTAGACTTCTTCTTCAAGTTCTCCATTCAGAAAAGATGATTTTACGTCCATCTGATATACATTAACATTTTTAGATCATGCATAAGCTAAAAGTAAACGGATTTCTTCCATTCTAGCAACTGGGGAAAATGTCTCTTCAAAGTTGATTCCTTCAATCTGTGCATATCCTTTACATACCAATCTAGCTATGTTCCTTGTAACTTGTCCATATTCATTCAATTTATTCCTGAAAACTCATTTTGTGTCGATCACATTCTTATTCTTTGGTCTTGGAACCAATTATCAAGTATCATTTTCTCTATTTGATCCAATTCTTCATCCATGATCTTATTCCAAAATTCATCCTTGATGGCTTCTTCAAAATAGTTTGGTTCAATTGTAGATAAGAGTGGTAGGTGTGTTTGTTCTAGTGAACGGATTTTTCTTCTAGTCTCAATTCCTGCATCTTTGTTTCCAATAATCTGATGTGAAGGATTATTCTTCTGTACTCGTTTTATAGGTGTCTTTGGAGATACTTTATGAACTTGCTACTCGTTTGCTAGGTGTCTTTGGAGATACTTTCTGAACTTGCTCTTCCGCTTCTGTCGGATTATCTTCATCTTCATCTTCCTCTTCTACTTATTTTTCATCTTCTTCTTCGAAAATTTGTTCCATTGATTTGTTTTCTTCTTCCTTTGATTCTGGTCTTCCTGTTTCATCAATTGTTACGTTGATGTTTTCCACAACTTTTTTCAATCTTAGATTGTAACACTTGTATGTTTTCCTTGTACTTGAGTAACCAACAAGTATTCCTTTGTCCACACGAGATTCAAACTTTCCCATTCTTCCATCTTCTCTTTTGATGTAGCATTTACTTCCAAAAACTCTGAAGTGCTTCACATTTTTTGCACTACTACATTGGATGCAAATTACGATGAAATATTATGACGATTTAAAATTTCGTCGTATTTTTTTTGTTTTTTTTGAACTAAATATACTTTTTTTTTCGAGGTCCAAATGTTGGTCGCTCTAGCGACTAACCTTCCAAGTTGGTCATTTTAACGATGAAATTTGGTCGGTAGAGCGACCAACCCCCAGTTAGTCGCTATAGCGACCAACAATGGCACGTGTGAGAATCAAATTACAAGGAAATTGTACCAGGACTAGACATGGGCAACAGTGACCTGTGAATGGGGCCAACATTGAATTTTTTTCAAATTGTTTCTGAATGCATTGAAATTTGACATGGATAGGCTATTCACATGCCTTAACGAAATGGGAGTGTTTCTGGACTCAAATTTGACTCGCACACCCACTTTCTTCCATCATCAATTCATCATGTAAAACATAAACCCTAATTTAGTGGAGTATTCGATTTGTTCCCAGTGAATGGATGATCATTAGGCGAGATGAAGTCCTTGCTTACAACAGTCATTTATTTCCTACCTRTGATGGGTTGGTATAGTTAACACCTCTTTTTTCCATTTRGTTCCCATGCTGACCCTTTCTTTTATTTCCAAGAGCCCCATTAGCCCCTCCATGACTTTCAGTTCAAAATACGCAGACTGACAATGAAAKGTGATCTGGCTGTGGTGTGTAGGAATAGGCCTAGCACCTTCAAAATTATCATTCTCAAAATATCTTATACAAATTTTACAAGGGAATTGTATTAGGACTAGACACGGGCAACAGTGACCTGTGAATGGGGCCAACGTTGAATTTTTTTCAAACTATTTTCAAATGCATTGAAATTTGACATGGATAGACTATTCACATGCCTTAACGACATGGGAGGGTTTCTGGACTCAAATTTGACTTTCACACCCACTTTCTTCCATCATCAATTCATCATGTAAAACGTAAACCCTAATCTAATGGAGTATTTGATTTGTTCCTAGTGAATGGATGCTCATTAGGTGAGTTGAAGTCCTTGCTTACAATAGTCATTTCATGCCTACCTGTCATGGGTTGGTATAGCTAACACCTCTTTTTTCCATTTGGTGCCCATGCTAACCCTTTATTTTATTCCCAAGAGCCCCATTAGCCCCTCCATTACTTTCAGTTCAGAATACACAGACTGCCAATGAGAGGTGATTTGGATGTGGTGTGTAGGAATAGGCCTAATACCTTAAAAATTATCATTCTCCAAATATCTTATACAAATTTTACAAGGAAATTGTACTGGGACTAGACATGGGCAACAGTGACCTGTGAATTGGGCCAACGTTGAATTTTTTTCAAACTATTTCCAAATGCATTGAAATTTGACATGGATAGACTATTTGCATGCCTTAATGACATGGGAGGGTTTCTCGACTCAAATTTGACTCGCACACCCACTTTCTTCCATCATCAATTCATCATGTAAAACATAAACCCTAATTTAGTGGAGTGTTTGATTTGTTCCCAGTGAATGGATGCTCATTAGGTGAGATGAAGTCCTTTCTTACAACAGTCATTGAAGTTAGCAGAGGATTAAAAGTTATCCTAACCACTAAAATAGACAAGGAAGGAGTGTGTACTGGTTAAAGGACTAACTCCACTATCCAAAGTATTTATGAATCACCCTCCACTACGAAACAAAAGCTCGTAATCCATGGAGAAAAAACACAAAACGTCCTAAGGAGGTCCATCCGAGTCTCTGACATTAACCTTTACCCACCCTTATACTCTATTTAAGCCTTTAAAGGTACATGGTCGACCTCCATTAAAGCTGAAACTCCTGGTTCAGTCTTCCCGCTGATATCGAGAGTCTCATCCAACTTTCACTTTCTATTTCAAAGGAGTAACGGTCTTCATGAAATATTTCATACATATCAAGGGAATATACAAGTATAAAAATAATTTTGTTTTATTTATCAAAATAAAACACACACGCTACTTAGGAAATCAAATTGTGTTCAATTGTTAGTACACTTATATCTTTTACGAGAGTTAAAAGGAATAAAATATGTTCAATTGGCATGACATTTTATACCTTGTTTATATCACGTTTTTGGTTAGGANTAGACAAGGAAGGAGTATGTACTAGTTAAAGGACTAACTCCACTATCCAAAGTAGCTATGAATCACCCTCCACTACCACGCAAAAGCTCGTAATCCATGGAGAAAAAACACAGAATGACCTAAGGAAGTCCATCCGAGTCTTCGACATTAACCTTTACCCACCCTTATACTCTAGTTAAACCTTTAAGGGTACATGGTAGACCTCCATTAAAGCTGCAACACCTGGTTCAGTCTTCCCGCCGATATCGAGAGTCTCATCCAACTTTCACTTTCTATTTCAAAGGAGTAACGGTCTTCATGAAATATTTCATACATATCAAGGGAATATATGAGTATAAAAAGAATTTTGTTTTATTTATCAAAATAAAACACACACGCTACTTAGGAAAGCAAATTGTGTTCAATTGTTAGTACACTTATATATTTTACGAGAGTTAAAAGGAATAAAATATGTTCAATTGGAATGACATTTTATACCTTGTTTATATCATGTTTTTGGTTAGGAAAGTAAAATATTGTCCATTTTTAGTAATTTTATATCCTTTTATTTAAGAAAAAGTGGGAAGTTAAAAAAATTAATATAAATGTGGAATATGTTTGGAAAAGTTATAAACATATATGTTTCTACAATATTTTTTTAATTGGAATTAAACTTGTATTAATATATTAAATTATATTGTGTTGAGGCAAACAACAAGTACTTCTAGTGTTACATAGATTATCCTTATAGAGCATGATTTTATATTCATATCTATGGTAAAAAAAAGACATTAAACCAACATTTCAAGTGTTCTTATATGATGCTTTCCTATAAAATTGTCTCAAAATAGATTGAACTCTTAAAAACATACATAATGTATTAAACCTACATGTTGTTTTGATATTTGTGCTCCTTGTATGTATATTAGTAGCCTACTCCTATATCCATTGGCACTTGGTTTTGAA
>JZKD02S0054071.1:363461-380420 GCA_000966675.3 Picea glauca | reverse complement strand
TGTGAGGGTCCTCCAACTTCGTAAGGCCATAACTCTCAAACCGTGAGGAGTTATGTGACGTTCCACATACCACCAGAAATGGCATGACATGCACTATCCATATAGAATAGTATTGTCTAAAAATATATCATAACTCATACCATTACCCATCAAACAAACTTGGGTCCATTACCCAAACCTGAGGTCTCCAACTTCTCATGGCCATAACTCTCTAATCGTGAGGAGTTATGTGATGTTCTACATACCACCGAAAATGGAATGAAAAGAAATATACATATAGGATAGTTTCCCTGACAAATTCAATTTCCTTGATCTCACTATTCCACATAAAAGCATGGGTCCTCCAACCATACTTCTAGGATAACTCAATCCATAAAGCGTCTTCCCGTGAGGGCTCTCACCATAAGGGGACCACTTTGGAGTTAATCCATTTGTGCACCTTATAAATCATGTTAAGAAAATAATGAGAGCAAGGGTCCTCCAACCATTCTTCTAAGATAACTCAATCTGCAAAGCATCTTCCTGTGAGGGCTTTCACCATAAGGGGACCACTTTGGAGTTCATCCATTTGTGCACCTTATCAATAATGATAAGACACTAATGAGTTATTTATACATTTTTCCAACAATGGATCATATACCAATGAAACCACAAGGATCCATATTCATCATGTGTCAATGACAACTCATTGATCCATCTTCATCATATCAATGACAACTCATTGATCCATCCTCATCTATGCATTCTCATCAAGGAAAATACATATTATATTACATCAATCAATCAATCAATCAATCAATCAATCACTTGACATCAATCAATGACATCAATCAATCAAACCATTGGCATCAATGACAACATGATCCAACATTTTCTTGGAGTAGAGCAGTGGGCAATCAAAATCTTCACAAAAGAAATTATATGGTCTGGATCTGCTGCTTCTTTTTCTTTTTATTTGTTTCAAAATTGGCTAGATCCAATCCTTCAGAACATTTCCAACCTTGGACACTGGCATATTTCACTTGTATATGTTCCTATCCATTTATTTTACCATTTTTTCATTTTCCATTTTGGATCACTCTATCAAGTCTCTTAGAAAGTCAGGTGCAGGTGTCATGGATTCCTGTATGGTTAATAGTATTTTAACAGTGCTGAGGGCCCGATGTTTGTTGTCACTGGCTTGGTAGGGTATCAATTGAAGTCTGAGATGAAGTTTGAAGAATAACATGAAAAATATGGCAAACCTTGATAATGTCAGGTATTCATCTCTTGAAGAAGAATTCTCAGAAAAAAAGGAAAATTTGAAATCTATTTGGGAAACAAATGCGAGCAAGGGTGCATGGAATGTTCACAGTTCACAGCTAAAGCCATGCTTAAAACTAATTGTGAAAAGGAATATCTTGGATGGTTGTCAAGGCATCGAGGGAGCTTGTCATATGTACACAAAATAACTAAGTGATTTTATCTAGGGATGTGCACATGCCATTACACAATATTGTCCAATAACGGGAATCTATGGATACCACTAGCACATAGGCCACAGTGAAGAAATTATACACAGAAGGAAGATATTTATGAGGTGTATGGTATCTTGTAGCCAAACTTACAAATTTATAACCTGATCAAGGAAAACAAAGAGAGATTTAGTGGTTCATGAATCTTGGTTAAGGAAGAATTCACAACATACTATAAATCATGTTACTGATTATACTAGGNTTCCTATCCATTTATTTTACCATTTGTTCATTCTCCATTTTGGATCACTCTATCAAGTCTCTTGGAAAGTCAGGTGCAGGTGTCAGGGATTCCTGTATGGTTAATAGTATTTTAACAGTGCTGAGGGCTCGATGTTTGTTGTCACTAGCTTGATAGGGTATCAATTGAAGTCTAAGCTGAAGTTTGAATAATAACATGCAAAATATGCCAAACCTTGATAATGTCAGGTATTCATCTCTTGAAGAAGAATTCTCAAAAAAAAAGGAAAATTTGAAATCTATTTGGGAAACAAATGCGAGCAAGGGTGTATGGAATGTTCACAGTTCACAGCTAAAGCCACGCTTAAAACTGATTGTGAAAAGGAAGATCTTGGATGGTTTTCAAGGCATTGAGGGATCTTGTCATATGTACACAAAATAACTAAGTGATTTTGGCTAGGGATGTGCACATGACATTACACAATATTGTCCAATAACGGGAATTTGTGGATAACACTAGCACATAGGCCATAGTGAAGAAATTATACACAGAAGGAAGATATTTATGAGGTGTATGGTATCTTGTAGTTGAACTTACAAATTTATAACCTGATCAAGGAAAACAAAGAGAGATTTAGTGGTTCATGAAGCTTGGTTAAGGAAGAATTCACAACATACTATAAATCATCTTACTGATTATACTAGGGGAATATCTATAACATCAGATATGAAAGCTTGCTAATAAGTTAGTACAATACAACAAAAAAAATCGGGCTCAAAATCCAGACATGGAACTCATGTCCCTTATCTCAAGTTTCTAATTTCAGGTGGATCTAGACCCTAATCAAATATGTAATCACATATTTTCCTCTTGAAGTCCTTATTTAAGAGGCAATGCTAAAATTATCTGGGAGAAAAAGAATGCATGCTTTATTTAGAGTTGGAAAAGGATTTCAAACTGTCTTTGTCAGTACAAAGGAGACATCTTGGTTCTTCAAACACAAGGTATTTTATTGGAAATGATAGAGCATGGAGTACAATCAGCAACAACTTTTTTCAGGTGGCAGAGCAACCTATGATTTCCAGGACCAAAATATTCATTTTGAGACAATCATTCCACATTTGATGAATAAGGTCAACTGAAGAATAGGGTAACATATGAATACATGGAAACATAAAGTCATTAAAGATAAAAAACAACTAGAGGACATAAAGCTACAAACCTTTATTTTCTCGAAAAGAATGGGACACCTAAAATCTTATCCACAAGCTTTTGAGCTTTTCAAGATCATTATCCTCATGATATATTTAGAATTGGTTCAACAATTAAAGGCATTATTCCATCATTCAATATACTTGGCATCAAAAGAGAAATGGATACACAAGTGGAAGTCGGATTCAAACAAATTCCATATTTCAAGTGACAACTCCAGTATTTAGTGAGGTTTGTTTAAGCATTTTGAGGCAGAGAATCAGTGGATAAAGGGTAGTTTCATATTTTAAGGAAATTAGACTCAACAACATCCTCAACAACTCGAGAGAACTATTGCAACCAATTTTAGATTTATTTTAATTTTAATTGATTTTCTTTCTAGTAAATGAGGAAGATATTGTTGTTATTTTTGTTATTTAAACACATAAATTGTAATTAGAAGGGGTTGGACTCTTTTTGGGAAAATAGGACTATTGTACTACATATCAAGACTTGTTTCTTCCTTTGAAGTTAATGCAGAAGTTTCCTCTTTCTGAAATTTGAGATTCATCATGGTGTTTATGTTCAGTATGTGTTTCTTGTAAATCATTTCCATGATTATGTTTTTCTGCTATCATTTCTGAGAGTAAGTGGTAGGATTTCATCCATGTTTGATGCTTCTTTCACACTGATGATGCTTGTTATGTGTTAATGGTTACTTTTACATAATTCATCTTCATTTGATGCTCTGTTTAGTAATTAATCTTTGTGTCCTTTCTTCTAAAGTGACACTGGAGATTCATCCACTAATTGATACCTGTAGTGTAGTGGGATTTNTCATGTATCAATGACAACTCATTGATCCATCTTCATCATATCAATGACAACTCATTGATCCATCTTCATCTATGCATTATCATCAAGGAAAATACATATTATATTACATCAATCAATCAATCAATCAATCAATCAATCAATCACTTGACATCAATCAATCAAACCATTGGCATCAATGACAACATGATCCAACATTTGCTTGGAGTAGAGTAGTGGGCAATCAAAATCTTCACAAAAGAAATTATATGGTCTGGATCTACTGCTTCTTTTTCTTTTTATTTGTTTCAAAATTGGCTAGATCCAATCCTTCAGAACATTGCCAACCTTGGACACTGGCATATTTCACTTGTATATGTTCCTATCCATTTATTTTACCATTTTTTCATTCTCCATTTTGGATCACTCTATCAAGTCTCTTAGAAAGTCAAGTGCAGGTGTCAGGGATTCCTGTATGGTTAATAGTATTTTAACAGTGCTGAGGGCCCGATGTTTGTTGTCACTGGCTTGATAGGGTATCAATTGAAGTCTGAGATGAAGTTTGAAGAATAACATGCAAAATATGGCAAACCTTGATAATGTCAGGTATTCATCTCTTGAAGAAGAATTCTTAGAAAAAAAGGAAAATTTGAAATCTGTTTGGGAAACAAATGCGAGCAAGGGTGCATGGAATGTTCACAGTTCATAGCTAAAGCCATGCTTAAAACTGATTGTGAAAAGGAATATCTTGGATGGTTGTCAAGGCATCGAGGGAGCTTGTCATATGTACACAAAATAACTAAGTGATTTTATCTAGGGATGTGCACATGACATTACACAATATTGTCCAATAACGGGAATCTGTGGATAAAACTAGCACATAGGCCACAGTGAAGAAATTATACACAGAAGGAAGATATTTATGAGGTTTATGGTATCTTGTAGCCGAACTTACAAATTTATAACCTGATCAAGGAAAACAAAGAGAGATTTAGTGGTTCATGAATCTTGGTTAAGGAAGAATTCACAACATACTATAAATCATGTTACTGATTATACTAGGGGAATATCTATAACATCATATATGAAAGTTCACTAATAAGTTAGTACAGTACAAAAAAAAAATCGGGCTCAAAATCCAGACATGGAACTCATGTCCCTTATCTCAAGTTTCTAGTTTCAGGTGGATCTAGACCCTAATCAAATATGTAATCACATATTTTCCTCTTGAAGTCCTTATTTCAGAGGCACTGCTAAAATTATCTGGGAGAAAAAGAATGCATGCTTTATTTAGAGTTGGAAAAAGATTTCAAACTGTCTTAGTCAATACAAAGGATACATCTTGGTTCTTCAAACACAAGGTATTTTATTGGAAATGATAGAGCATGGAGTACAATCAACAACAACTTTTACAGGTGGCAGAGCAACCTATGATTTCCAGGGCCAAAATATTCATATTGAGACAATCATTCCACATTTGATTAATAAGGTCAACTGAAGAATAGGGTAACATATGAATATGTGGAAACATAAAGTCATTAAAGATAAAAAAACAACTAGAGGACATAAAGCTACAAACCTTTTTTTTCTAGAAAAGAACGGGACACCTAAAATCTTATCCACAAGCTTTTGAGCTTTTCAAGATCATTATCCTTGTGATATTTTTAGAATTGGTTCAAAAATTAAAGGCATTATTCCATCATTCAATATACTTGGCATAAAAAGAGAAATGGATACACAAGTGGAAGTCAGATTCAAACAAATTCTAGATTTCAAGTGACAACTCTAGTATTTAGTGAGGTTTGTTTAAGCATTTTGAGGCAGATAATCAATGGATAAAGGGTAGTTTCATATTTTAAGGAAATTTGACTCAAGAGCATCCTCAATAGGTCGAGAGAACTATTGCAACCAATTTTATATTTATTTTAATTTTAATTGATTTTCTTTCTAGTAAATGAGGAAGATATTGTTGCTATTTTTGTTATTTAAACAAAGAAATTGTAATTAGAAGGGGTTGGACTCTTTTTGGGAAAATGGGACTATTGTACTACATATCAAGACTTGTTTCTTCCTTTGAAGCTAATGCAGAAGTTTCCTCTTTCTGAAATTTGAGATTCATCATGGTGTTTATGTCCAATATGTGTTTCTTGTAAATCATTTCCATGATTATCTTTTTCTACTATCATTTCTAAGAGTAAGTGGTAGGAATTCATCCATGTTTGATGCTTCTTTCACACTGATGATGCTTGTTATGTGTTAATGGCTACTTTTACATAATTCATCTTCATTTGATTCTCTATTTAGTAATTAATCTTTGTTTCCTTTCTTCTAAAGTGACACTGGAGATTCATCCACTGATTGATACCTGTAGTGTAGTGGGATTTCTTCCCCTTTAAACCTCTCATTTCATATCATTTATTTGCTGAGCATAGGACCTATTTTGCCTCAAATATGTAGGAAGAAATCAACCAGCTGTTGACTGTAAAAACATTGAAATTCAGGCCTTGACTCCATTTCCCAATGGTACCTTTTCCTTTCTTGTCCTACCGACCTTCATTTAAAAAAAAAAACACGTTCTTATCATAAATTTGACCTTCTGAGTGTTATTGTTGAATATCTTCGAGTGTGAAAGCCTTTGGCTATTGAGAGAGCCCTCTTCGATTGTATAAGGTCAGAAAACAGTCTAAAGTAGGTTGAAATGGTTACCTTTGGGATTTCCTACAACAACCATAGGAAAATCACAGAGTGATAACATGCACCACTCTTGTCCTGGCCCTTCCTTACTTCAAAAAGACCTTTGTCCTAGAATGTGATGTTTCAGGGAAAGGAATTGTTGCAGTCCTTATGTAAAATGGTCAGCCTTTGAACTTCACTAACAAACAACTGTCGGAGTGACATTCGGGCCAATCAATATATGAAAAGGAAATGTTGTATATTCTGCATGTCATGGATCTCTGGCACCCTTATCTTCTAGGGAAAAACTCCAAATTAATACATATAATCAGAGCCTCAAGTATTTTCTAGAGCAATGAATTTTTTCCTTGGAGCAAAAAAAATGGGTGATCAAGCTATTTGGATATGATTATGAGATCATTTACAAGAAAGGAAAAGACAATGTGGTTGTTGACACTCTTTCAAGGAAATATGAAGATGAAGGGTCCCTCTTTTCTCTCTCCTTCATTGTACCAGATTGGCTCCAAATTGTTCTCCAAGAGTGGCTGCAAGATCCCAAAATTTTGTGTCTGGTCCAAAAATTGCAAGACCATTCTCTAGTTTCTCCAGGGTACTCTTGGCACAATGACATATTATTTAAACTACGCTAATGATATATAATACTACTAGGTGGGACCCCTTTGTAGACTGGAGGATCAAAGATAGTCTTATCACACATTTTATGTTGTTGTTTCGATAGTCTTATCACACATTTTATGTTGTTGTTCCGATGCTACTTATAGGGTTCACATGATCGATGATGAAATATTGGTTTTGTTTATGACATAATGGCAGATGGATAATGCATTTGATGTATTGATTCCATTATTCTAAGCTCTAAAATTCCNCTAAGCATAGGACCTATTTTGCCTCAAGTATGTAGGAAGAAATCAACCAGCTGTTGACTGTAAAAACATTGAAATTCAGACCTTGACTCCATTTCCCAATGGTACCTTTTCCTTTCTTGTCCCACCAACCTTCATTAAAAACAAAACCATGTTCTTATCATAAATTTGACCTTCTGAGTGTTATTGTTGAATATCTTCGAGTGTGAAAGACTTTGGCTATTGAGAGAGCCCTCTTTGATTGTATAAGGTCAGAAAATAGTCTAAAGTAGGTTGAAACGGTTACCTTGGGATTTCCTACAACAACCATAGGAAAATCACAGAGTGATAACATGCACCACTCTTGTCTTGGCCCTTCCTTACTTCAAAAAGACCTTTGTCCTAGAATGTGATGTTTCAGGGAAAGGAATTGCTACAGTCCTTATGTAAAATGGTCGGCCTTTGAACTTCACTAACAAACAACTGTCAGAGTGACATTCAGGCCAATCAATATATGAAAAGGAAATGTTGTATATTCTGCATGTCGTGGATCTTTGGCACCCTTATCTGTTGGGGAAAAACTTCCAAATTAATACATATAATCAGAGCCTCGAGTATTTTCTAGAGAAATGAATTTTGTCCCTGGAGAAAAAAAATGGGTGACCAAGCTATTTGGATATGATTATGAGATCATTTACAAGAAAGGAAAAGACAATGTGGTTGTTGACAATCTTTCAAGGAAATATGAAGATGAAGGGTCCCTCTTTTCTCTCTCCTTCATTGTACCAGATTGGCTCCAAGTTGTTCTCTAAGAATGGCTGCAAGATCCCAAAATTTTGTGTCTGACCCAAAAATTGCAAGACCATTCTCTAGTTTCTCCAGGGTACTCTTGGCACAATGACATATTATTTAAACTATGCTAATGATATATAATACTAGTAGGTGGGACCCCTTTGTAGACTGGAGGATCACAGATAGTCTTATCACACATTTTATGTTGTTGTTTTGATGCTACTTATAGGGTTCACATGATCGATGATGAAATATTGGTTTTGTTTACGACATAATGGCAGATGGATAATGCATTTGATGTATTGATTATGTTATTCTAAGCTCTAAAATTCCATGTTATGAATGATTTATATTTACTATTATTACATAGCCATTGGTGTCATGATTCATTACATGTTACACATGCATAAGACACATGTTAGTTATAGCAAGAGACAAGAGAAATATGGAATAAATCCAAGAAAAGGTAACTATGCTATACTATGTTATACTATATGCAAATGAACTTAAAAGAAATTGATGTTAGTCCTAACTAGAAATCTTAGTGGCTATATGATTTGTATTGAGTTATATTGGGTGCATTTGATATATGTGATTGTACAGTTTTGGTAGCGGTTAATATGGATTAGGTTGGCACAATTGACAATCAATGTGTGCAAGTTTCAATGCATGTAATTAATGGTATGGATTAATTGTATGGTTTTGGCTGCTTGTCGTGTACTACAAAATTGAATGAAGGAGGATGGACGTGACTTGTAGTAAATGCACATCACTCCATACTTCTCTGACTAGTTGTCACCCTAGCATGGTTATTGTTCATTTGGTTTTGCTATGGTTAAGCTCTGAGATTTAGGCGTGGAAGGACCTGCTTGACCATCTCACATTTTTAAGGCTATTGGGTACATGTATGGTTCTTTTTGCCCATCCGTGAATTCTCTCTATGTATGAAATGAACATTGGCTCGATAATGTGTTGGTCTATGTTTTCTTGAGGTTGGCAACTGTGTAAACACATGGTTTTTTCTCTGGAATGACTATGTATGTTATTCGTTGCAAATGGAAAATCGATGGTTGAAGTTGTGATTTCATTGGTTGTTCTGTGTGGTGGAAACCATGATGGATATCTGTGGTCTTTATGGGTTTTTGTTGGAGGGTTTCACTCTTTTTAGCCTTGATGGTCGTCTCCTCACAGTTATGGTAACCATATCTAGTTGTATTTGGTGCTATGGGGTTGTTGTGTATGTTTCGATCCATATTTTTTCCACTATATATCTTTTCCCCTGGTTGTGGTCTCTTTTTGTGGTATTGGCATCAGCACATCGACCATTATGCCAAGAAGTTTTCTTTAGGGTTGTTGGTAGTCCCTGGGGTCTGCATTTCCATCGGCATTGATATGTGTTGGTTTGGTTCTTGAGAAGAGTGTGAGGTTTATGACTCTGCGCATTCATGGTATTGGTTACTCCCCAATAATAAATCTCTACTCCTCTACATCATGGTCTACCCTACCTGATGTTGAACTTTCACCTTATTTTACAAGTCTAAGGGTTATGAGGCTTGTGNACCACTTTGGAGTTCATCCATTTGTGCACCTTATCAATCATGATAAGACAATAATGAGTCATCTATACATTTTTCCAACAATGGATCATATACCAATGAAACCACAACGATCCATATTCATCATGTATCAATGACAAATCATTGATCCATATTCATCATATCAATGACAACTCATTGATCCATATTCATCTATGCATTCTCATCAAGGAAAATACATATTATATTACATCAATCATCAATCAATAAATCAATCAATCACTTGACATCAATCAATAAAACCATTGGCATCAATGACAACATGATCCAACATTTTCTTGGAGTAGAGCAGTGGGCAATCAAAATCTTCATAAAAGAAATTATACGGTTCGGATCTGCTGCTTCTTTTTCTTTTTATTTGTTTCAAAATTGGCTAGATCCAATCCTTTAGAACATTGCCAACCTTGGACACTTGCATATTTCACTTGTATATGTTCCTATCCATTTATTTTACCATTTTTTCATTCTCCATTTTGGATCACTCTATCAAGTCTCTTGGAAATTCAGGTGCAGGTGTCAGGGATTCCTGTATGGTTAATAGTATTTTAACAGTGTTGAGGGCCCGATGTTTGTTGTCACTGGCTTGATAGGGTATCAATTGAAGTCTGAGATGAAGTTTGAAGAATAACATGAAAAATATGCCAAACCTTGATAATGTCAAGTATACATCTCTTGAAGAAGAATTCTCAGAAAAAAAGGAAAATTTGAAATCTATTTGGGAAACAAATGAGAGCAAGGGTGCATGGAATGTTCATAGTTCACAGCTAAAGCCACACTTAAAACTGATTTTGAAAAGGAAGATCTTGGATGGTTGTCAAGGCATCGAGGGAGCTTGTCATATGTACACAAAACAACTAAGTGATTTTGTCTAGGGATGTGGACATGACATTACACAATATTGTCCAATAACGGGAATCTGTGGATAACACTAGCACATAGGCCACAGTGAAGAAATTATACACAGAAGGAAGATATTTATGAGGTGTATGGTATCTTGTAGCCAAACTTACAAATTTATAACCTGATCAACGAAAACAAAGAGAGATTTAGTGGTTCATGAAGCTTGGTTAAGGAAGAATTCACAACATACTATAAATCATGTTACTGATTATACTAGGGGAATATCTATAACATCATATATGAAAGTTCACTAATAAGTTAGTACAGTACAAAAAACAATTCGGGCTCAAAATCCAGACATGGAACTCATGTCCCTTATCTCAAGTTTCTAGTTTCAGGTGGATCTAGACCCTAATCAAATATGTAATCACATATTTTCCTCTTGAAGTCCTTATTTCAGAGGCAATGCTAAAATTGTCTGGGAGAAAAAGAATGCATGCTTTATTTAGAGTTGGAAAAGGATTTCAAACTGTCTTAGTCAGTACAAAGGAGACATCTTGGTTCTTCAAACACAAGGTATTTTATTGGAAATGATAGAGCATGGAGTACAATCAACAACAACTTTTACAGGTGGTAGAGAAACCTATGATTTCCAGGACCAAAATATTCATTTTGAGACAATCATTCCACATTTGATGAATAAGGTCAACTGAAGAATAGGGTCACATATGAATATGTGGAAACATAAAGTCATTAAAGATAAAAAAACAACTAGAGGACATAAAGATACAAACCTTTATTTTCTCGAAAAGAATGGGGCACCTGAAATCTTATCCACAAGCTTTTGAGCTTTTCAAGATCATTATCCTCGTGATATATTTAGAATTGGTTCAACAATTAAAGGCATTATTCCATCATTCAATATACTTGGCATCAAAAGAGAAATGGATACACAAGTGGAAGTCAGATTCAAACAAATTCCAGATTTCAAGTGACAACTCCAGTATTTAGTGAGGTTGTTTAAGCATTTTGAGGCAGAGAATCAGTGGATAAAGGGTAGTTTCATATTTTAAGAAAAATTGACTCAAGAGCATCCTCAACAACTCGAGAGAACTATTGCAACCAATTTTAGATTTATTTTAATTTTAATTGATTTTCTTTCTAGTAAATGAGGAAGATATTGTTGTTATTTTGGTTATTTAAACAAAGAAATTGTAATTAGAAGGGGTTGGACTCTTTTTGGGAAAATAGGACTATTGTACTACATATCAAGACTTGTTTCTTCCTTTGAAGTTAATGCAGAAGTTTTTTCTTTCTGAAATTTGAGATTCATCATGGTGTTTATGTTCAATATGTGTTTCTTGTAAATCATTTCCATGATTATGTTTTTCTGCTATCATTTTTGAGAGTAAGTGGTAGGAATTCATCCATGTTTGATGCTTCTTTCACACTGATGATGTTTGTTATGCATTAATGGTTACTTTTACATAATTCATCTTCATTTGATGATCTGTTTAGTAATTAATCTTTGTGTCCTTTCTTCTAAAGTGACACTGGAGATTCATCCACTAATTGATACCTGTAGTGTAGTGGGATTTCTTCCCCTTTAAACCTCTCATTTCATATCATTTATTTGTTGAGCATAGGACCTATTTTGCCTCAAATATGTAGGAAGAAATCAACTAGCTGTTAACTGTAAAAACATTGAAATCCAGGCCTTGACTCCATTTCCCAATGGTACCTTTTCCTTTCTTGTCCTACCAACCTTCATTAAAAAAAAAAACACGTTCTTATCATAAATTTGACCTTCTGAGTGTTATTGTTGAATATCTTCAAGTGTGAAAGACTTTGGCTATTGAGAGAGCCCTCCTTGATTGTATAAGGTCAGAAAACAATCTAAAGTAGGTTGAAACGGTTACCTTTGGGATTTCCTACAACAACCATAGGAAAATCACAGAGTGATAACATGCACAACTCTTGGCCTGGCCCTTCCTTACTTCAAAAAGACCTTTGTCCTAGAAAGTGATGTTTCAGGGAAAGGAATTGTTGCAGTCCTTATGTAAAATGGTCGGCCTTTGAACTTCACTAACAAACAACTGTCAGAGTGACATTCATGCCAATCAATATATGAAAAGGAAATGTTGTATATTCTGCATGTCGTGGATCTCTAGCACCCTTATCTGCTGGGGAAAAACTCCAAATTAATACATATAATCAGAGCCTCAAGTATTTTCTAGAGCAATGAATTTTGTCCCTGGAGCAAAAAAAATGGGTGATCAAGCTATTTGGATATGATTATGAGATCATTTACAAGAAAGGAAAATACAATGTGGTTGTTGACACTCTTTCAAGGAAATATGAAGATGAAGGGTCCCTCTTTTCTCTCTCTTTCATTGTACCAGATTGGCTCCAAGTTGTTCGCCAAGAATGGCTGCAAGATCCCAAAATTTTGTGTCTGATCCAAAAATTGCAAGACCATTCTCTAGTTTCTCCAGGGTTCTCTTGGCACAATGACATATTATTTAAACTACGCTAATGATATATAATACTAGTAGGTGGGACCCCTTTGTAGACTGGAGGATCAAAGATAGTCTTATCACACATTTTATGTTGTTGTTTCGATAGTCTTATCACACATTTTATGTTGTTGTTTCGAAGCTACTTATAGGGTTCACATGATCGATGATGAAATATTGGTTTTGTTTATGACATAATGGCAGATGGATAATGCATTTGATGTATTGATTCCATTATTCTAAGCTCTAAAATTCCATGTTATGAATGGCTTATATTTACTATTATTACATCACCATTGGTGTCATGATTCATTACATGTTACACATGCACAAGACAGATGTTAGTTATAGAAAGAGACAAGAGAAATATGGAATAAATCCAAGAAAAGGTAACTATGCTATACTATGCTATACTATATGCAAATGAACTTAAAAGAAATTGATGTTAGTCCTAACTAGAAATGTTAGTGGCTATACGATTTGTATTGAGTTATATTGGGTGCATTTGATATATGTGATTGTGTGGTTTTGGTAGTGGTTAATATGGATTGGGTTGGTACAATTGGTAAGCAATGTGTGCAAGTTTCGATGCATGCAATTAATGGTATGGTTTTGGCTGCTTGTCATGTACTACAAAATTGAATGAATGGAGGATGGAAGTGACATGTCATAAATGCACATCACTCCATACTTATCCCACTGGATGTCACCCTAGAATGGTTATTCTTCATCTGGTTTGTTGTGGTTAAGCTTTGAGATTCAGGCATGGAAGGAACTTCTTGACCATCTCACATTTTTAAGGCTATTGGGTACAGGTAAGGTTCTTTTCGCCCATCTGTGAATTCACTCTATGTATGAAATGAACGTTGGCTCGATAATGTGTTGGTATGTGTTTTCTTGAGGTTGACAACTATGTAAATGCGTGGTGTTTTCTCTAGAATGACTATGTATGTTATTCATTGCAAATGGAAAATCGATGGTTGAAGTTGCGATTTCATTGGTTGTTCTGTGTGGTGGAAACCGTGATGGATCTCTGTGGTCTTTATGGGTTTTTGTTGGAGGGTTTTACTCTTTTTAGCCTTGATGGTCATCTCCTCACAGTTATGGTAACCATATCTAGTTGTATTCGGTGCTATGGGGTTGTTGTGTATGTTTCTATCCATATTTTTGCCACTATATATCTTTTCTCCTGGTCGTGGTCTCTTTTTGTGGTATTGGCATCAACACATCGACCATTATGCCTAGAAGTTTTCTTTAGGGTTGTTGGTAGTCCCTAGGGTCTCCATTTCCATCGACATTGTTATGTGTTGGTTTTGTTCTTGAGAAGAGCATGAGGTTTATGACTCTACACATTCATGGTATTGGTTACTCCCCAATAAGAAATCTCTACTCCTCTACATCATGGTCTACCCTACCTGATGTTGAACTGTCACCTTATTTTACAAGTCTAAGGGTTATGAGACTTGTGGTTCCACCGTTCTTGTCTCAAAGGTCTCTCACCTACTATTGATATGGTCAAACTCCAGTCACCCTATGTTTTGTTGATGAAGTTAACCCTTGATTATGTTTTGTGTTCATGGTTACAAAGATCAATTTTGATAAACCCAACCAGTCAAACTTTTGTTGGGTCTCTTGTTGACTAACATAAGTTGGTTGAGTAGTATTGATAGTGGCCTTGATTATTTCCTCATCTCTGTTTGATCAGGTTGTTGGAAAGTTGTAATTGGAAATGATAATTGGTATATGGTCGTTGCCTCCTTTTGTTATGGTATTTGAATAGATAACTCAGCATGGTTTAATTAGTTGATTGAGAGTGAGCGTAAATGTACAGTCACAGAGATGCCTCTTTTCATTATGCATTGGTTTGTGTGTTCCTACAACGTGTTATAAATTGAAGTTTGTGGTTGTTGTGTGTTTAATTTGCCCCGATCTGGATTATTGCAATTTGAAGAGTTGATGACTATGATTGTGATGTCTACTGTGTATGATTTATGGGGACATCGTGCATCGTTTTGTTTTATTGCACCATCAAAGATGACCATGGGTTCTTGGTAGTATGGTTTCATTGAAAATTTAATTGTTAAATTTGTCAAAGGAATGGAATCAGGCATGTTTTAAAAGAGTCTGTTCAACTCAGGAAAGACTTGTGTCTATGTTTGATTTGAGAATTTATAAATTATGGGTAGTGGTTGATATTTTTATATATGTTGAATAGAGTTGAAGCAATATGACTGTGTGTTCCTTTGAATTTTGTTTTAAATATAAAAGTGAAGGAAACAAAAAGAAAAATAATTCTTTTAAAAAATATGGGTGAAAGTCATGACGATTTTGAGTGTGATTATACACTGTGTTAATTGAAAATTTTTAAAGAAATTGGATGTGGGCCATTGAACAAGTTTAACACACTGTAATTGTTTAATTTGTGATGGAATAGTTGTATTGAATACATAACTATTTTTATGGATTACTTAATTGGTTTTTCGAACATTATTCTCTCTTTTCCCTATCATTATTTCACTTTTCGCACATTACAATTCCCCTCACCTTCCCATATTCACTATCCACTCCCTGTTCCTAAAATTTAATTATAGTTAAGATAAGTTCTCTATCATGACAATTAAAGGATCGTAGGGATGAATTACAATGATTTATTCTTTTGGTTTATGATACAATTGATTGTTTGATGTCTGTGAGCAGTAATCATGATCTTATCCCCCTCATTTTAACATTTTTTGCTCAATACAATCCCTCTCATATCCCAAAACCCTTGTTCACCCCCTTCTCATTGACAACTATTAAATGATTTGTATGGATTGGATTGCATGAGTCTGATATGTTGCTGAGCCAAATTTTATTTCATATTTAAAAGAGTTGTCATGTATGGTTGTTAAAGAAACTATTTGCTAATCAATTATGCATACAAGAATGAGATTTTTCGGAAGAGGTAGCCATGGTCGGGGTAACCAAGGAAGAGGAAATTGGAATAGAGGCCCCAGAAGGCCAAGATTCTCTATACACTTTGATGCAGACTCTCAAGAGTTATCCAACTATTTCAAGATGTATTTTTTAATTGGATTGGGCAAGGAGTGGTCCAAAATAGGTCTGAAAGGCCTCCCTTCCAATCCCCATAGGTCCCTGGTATTCCAATGATCCTCATGTTCACTACAACCCGAAGTCCCCGAAAATGACAGATGGCAAGATATTGTCCACCCGACAGTCTCCCAACATCGTGGTTGGCCTAACTTGTCTCTACTTGCTCCTCCACCTATCAATCAAATTTTCCAAGATACCCCTATCCACTCACCAATACAGTCTTCCCATGCAAGAAAAAGGTTAAAAATCGAGGCCCACCATGCTCCTAAAAAATGAAAAGACATTGCTTCCCCTTCCTCACACTCAAATGACTTTGATAAATCTGTGTCCTCCCACATGCATTTGATATATGATTGCTCTCATGTGATTGGTAAGATTAGTCATAAAGGCTCCACACAGCCTAAGGAAAATTCAAAGAGATCAAAAGGTGACAACAACAACAAGGGAAAGATTGCCTCCTAGAGTGGAAAATATGGATTTTAAGTTTTTATTATTAATTGTTGAGAACATTTGACTTTTGAAATTTTGGACAACACACTATTTTTTGGATATATGGGTAATATATTTTTGGAAATAATTTCAATTATCATTGATATAAATTGTCAAAATATGAAGTGATGATGGGAGTCACAAGGAGGGATGTTTTGTTTGATTAACTAGTTGTGTTATGATTGTTAAATAATTAAAGGGAGTCACAAGGGGTCCCAACTACTAGTTATTATTTATTTAAAACCCTTATTATGATTTTATTACTTTCCCCTCTTAACTAAAAGGTTGGTTGAGTTTTAGTTAACTTAACTAAAGAAGTAGTTCAACTACTTCAACCAATTCTAATTTGCTTAAAGGAAAAAGGAAAAGGATGAACATGAGAAGAATAGAAGGAAGCAT
>JZKD02S0054071.1:320121-333850 GCA_000966675.3 Picea glauca | reverse complement strand
TTCAACATACCCAAACCTTGTGATCAAATCCACGATGCGCACACTTATTTTCATTTTTAATGCTTTGGTCCTAGCTTGTACTAAATGAAAAGGTGGCAATGCAATTTGCAGTCAGCCATCATTTCCAAGGATGGCCTTGGGATTTGCAAACCCTCTTCGCATGCATTTCAATTAAACACCCATCTTATCGTTATGAGTTTTTACACCGTTCACTGTTGGTGTTTCTCGAGCTCGGGGTATGGCTCTGTTTTGTTCGCACAAACACTCCCTGGAATCTGTGTTTGATTGATTACCCTCCCGTCCAGTATGGATCCTGTCGTGAGAGTCAAACCTAATGGAATTCAAACTCTGATCTTATATGACGATGCCAGAGAAGATCTAGAGAAAAGTGGTTGGCTCGTTTTCATTAGAAAATTTCAAGGTTTCAATTTACAAACTGCCTAGGAATTCACCTTTTCCTTCAATGGGTGTAGGGCTAAAGTGGGTGATGTCCAACTTGAGGTTATAGAGTATTTCTTGAATCAAGCTACAGGACTACCTACAAGCGGTCAAAGGTGGTTCAAAAATGAAAAAGTGGAAGAAGTTCCTTGGAGTTTTCTTTTTACTTCACAAAAGATAAAAGGATGTGACAAAGGTATGCCCATTTCCTTCCTAAAAGCTCGGTGGCACGATCTGCTTGCTATATTAAAATAGTTCATCACCTGTGAGGGACGTTTTGGTCTTGTATTTCTCTATCATTTGCGCCTGCTTATGATTTTTATGGGGTTTCCCTTGAACATGCCGTATTACTTATTGAGGAGTCTTTATAAAATGGGAAAAAGGTATAGAAAGAAGCGAGCAGACTCTAGCCTCTTCCATCATGACCTAATTAAAATCTTGCTTGTGCATCAATTAGAATTGCAGAGTGATAATTGGGACTCGTTTTTAATGAGAAATGGTTTCTCTAATCCAAATTTTGACGAGATCGATAAACTCACGGTTGAAGAAACCCTAACGTACCCTACAATGCCCCTCTCACCCATCTAGGCCTGTGTCTCAGTTTCCTACAACAAATCATTGATTGATCCAAAGGTTATTGAATAGACCCGTGAGTAGGTTATACAGCCTAATGACTGTGTTAAAAATTTAAAGAAATCTACAGGGAAGACATATAAGAGCAATGTTGATATAAATTTTAAGAACAAGAGAGTCGGGAGGATAATTTCGAGGAGGCTTCGTAACAAGTCAAACTCTCATGCGAGTTCGATCAACATCATCGAAGTCCATGAGAGTTCGAACTTTGAAATTGATAGGTTCCTCGCTGAAGAAGATCCTCATTCGTTCAAGCCACACCTTGATCGGCCCTACAACTTTGTTGACAATTTACCTCCCTGTTTGAAAAACAATCCAGAGTTTCCTGGTGTCAAATTGGGTAATGAATCTACTATCCGTATGGAATATGCTTCGGTTCACAATCTTGTTTGTTCCCATGAAACCACCACACATTCAAAGTGTGAAGTTTGTCTATCATGGATTGATAGATATTATACTGATATCCCTATCCTATAGTCACAGGTTAAGGCTTTAAAGGATCAAATCGATGTCTTAACGAGTGAAAACCATAGGCTCGAATCTGTCATTCAAGGGAAAGAAAAACGTATCAAGACAACAGGCAATGTCATATTTAAAAACATTGAGGCTGCAACAACCATTGTAAATTCTAAGGTTGCCTAATATGATTTGATTTCATAGTTGAAGGTATGATTATTTATCTTAAAATAGAATTATTTGTTAAAACTAGGTTGTTTTGTTTTTACAATAAATTGGATTTCATTTACTAAAATAACTAGCTACAGAATCACAAGATTCTGTAGCCAGTTATGTTAATTCAAATTGTGTAAATTAATGGTTGAAAATATATCTGAAATATTTCTATTTTCCTTTTCTTTCAGGCTATTCAGGAATCCATGATTACAAATTGATCTGAGGCATCCTTGAGACCTTCCAGTCATATCTTTGATGCATTTGTATGAACATAAATGAACTTTTGTTAGTTTTGGAGGATTTAGTAGGATCTGGGTGGTTGCATCCCCCTTTTATTCTTGTAATTAATATTTGATCTCATAAGGGGAAACAATTATCTTTTCCGAGGCCTTTATAAACCCATTATTTTTTGTAATCTAGGCATCTTGGCCTGGGGCCAGTTGTGAAATACTTATACTCGAATTTGGACATAACAAAGATTTACTTTATGCTTTAGTCATCTGTGAATGTTTTTATTTTCTATAATTTGTTTATCTTGGTAATTGGATGAATGCTGATAGCTTTCATCTTCGTAGATTATTTTGTTGTCAAAATAGTTTTTCCTTCATAGTTCACGATTTTATGCTTCAGTTTTATCAAAACAATGAATGATCATTCAATTCATATTATGAGGTTTACCTTAGACATGTTGATTGATTAAATGAAAGATGTAACTATTGGATTTATCTCATGTGTTATCACTTGCAGTCTATTATATCGCAGTTATCATTTTTCTTCCTATCGTTTATTAATTAAATACACCAGTCAATATACAGTTTGGTGTTTATCCCAAACAGTGTGAAGACGCACAATATATTTCTCTCATGGATGGACTGATGTACGATTTACGTAAACAATTGGATGCATACTCTTCAAGTGATTAATAGGTTAGTCTTTTCTTCTTTTTTATTATTTGCTTGTCTATAATCCAAATAATTATATGTAGTATAATTCTCACTATCTACATTTTTTTGTTTAAATAATACTTTAATTTGTGATCTTACGAATGCATATAGATTAAAAACAAACAAAAAAACAAATAGTACTTTTGCTTTCTTTATCTATTTTCATCAAAAGAACCATTATACATTTGATTTTTTATGAGGTCAGATTAAAACTCATTATTTGTATATCTTGTATATATGAATTAGGTAAACAAAACTATCATATAAATATTATTAAATAAATTGTATATATATTTAGATGTACATATTAGTAATTAGTAATTAGTGAGTTATTTCGTTTCTTTTATTTATTTTTCCATTTCCTTTAGGACTTTAGATTGGCCAACGAAGCCATTAAACTCATTAGAGTGAGTCAATCCAAACGGCTTGGGTTACTTAGACAACCCCATACCAGATTCACTCTTCCAGTTGACGAGCGGTCAATTTCGCTCGTCAACAAATGGCGCTAGAAGGAGGGCATGAATACTATTAATGGCATGTGGAGGTCACAAGAATCCTCCCCCACCCACCCACTCACCTATAGTAACAAGAAGTCGCTCTAAAAAAAACATTGTCCCTCAAACAACAACCACATCAAATGATAATCCACGGATTACCATTGAACCAGTAACACCAAACCCCCCAGGGGCCAACGTATAAGAAATTGTTCGTCAATCCCTTATGAGAACACACGGTGCTTTGGCCCGTATCAGACAACCAGGTCAGCCATTAAATTAACCATTAGAATTCTCTAATATTAGGGAGCAACTTGAAGGCATTGATCTTACCCTAAACCCTATGGATCCAGAACACATCCTCACTCTTGCAACAGGAGGATCTGGTATTCCACCATCACCACCTCCTTCATCTCCTTCTTCTTTAGGAGAAGAATCATCAAACGGAGGTAGTTCTTCATCTTAGCCTTCGACACCACCCACACCTATGGAAAATCCGAATAATCCTGCCAGACCTTGGCTTGATCAAGATGCAGTGGCCATACCCGGGCCCCAACATCCTTTTCCTAAACATCCAGAGAAATGGCTCCCTAAATTTGACCCGGATTCCAAGAAGATTGTTGAGGATCATATTAAAAAATTCATGTTAGCCATTAGGCTCCATAGTGTTGAACACGAAGACGTAGTATGTATAATTTTCCCATATACATTCAAAGGCAATGCCTCTACCTGGTACTTTGCCCAACAACCCCACACCATTGTGTCTTGGGATATATTTGAATCCTATTTCCTTGAGAAAATCGGAGATGACAAATCTCCTGAAGTCCTAGTCATGGAACTCTCTAGTTTAAATATGAACCCCAAAGAAAAGATAAAAGACTTTAATCAAATGTTCCTAACATTAAAGAATAAAATCCCCATGGATTCAATGTCTGCTGAAAATCTTATCGTCGCATACTACACGAAATCCCTACACCAAAACATAGCAATTTGGGTAAAAAGGTCTAAGAAATCCACATTATTAGAAGCCTTCAAAGAGGCAAGTCAAATCGAGAAAGATATTCTCAGCCTAAAAGACAATGTTTGTAATGAGGCAGAGACTACTTCATCCTCCAAGAAGAAAATCAAAATTCTTCCTAGACCTCCCCAAACAAAAACTGAATCAGATGGTTCAGATCTAGAAAGTTTACAGAAGGTCGTTCAGAAGTTGTCAAAACAGGTTATATATTTGAGACGATCAGATGAAGAATCTTCTTCAAGCAAAGGACCTTACAAACCCCCTTTCATAAATCCTTTTCCCATAAACCGGCCTAACTCAAATTTTGAAGGCTTAAATCTAGAAAGCTTACAGTTTGCTATCCAGACAATTCTAGAAGCACATGATAACTTGATTCCTCCCGAGATTCCTGAAGACATGGCTGATCAAGAAATAGTGGAAGAAGACGAATCCTCTCCCAACATTTTTGGGCATTTTTCGGATAGCATATTCCAAACTAATTTCAAAACAATGCATCCTTACAATACCAGAAGTAAAACAACGAATAAATCTTCTTCTGAAATTGGAACTAATGCACCTAAAAAATAGTCTAAACCAATTGAAACTAAATAGAATTCAACAACTCCAAGTTTAGAGTATGATTTGATTGAAGATCTAAAAAAACTTAGAGCTAATATTTTTGTTTAGGAATTATTGAAATTTCCTTTTCTTCTGCAAAAGATGTTGTAGAATATTGTAGAAAACAACAAAAACAACAATCCAAACAGCAAGACATTTGCTGAAAATAGCCCCAAAACACCTTAAAAGGCCTCCGCTAAAACGATGCTAGAGTCCTCTGATAAAATAGACCATGTTGTAAAAAGTGTAACAAATGTAGATAAACTAGTTTCAGGGGCTGCGACTAAAAAAAACAAACTTATGTTGTTAATACTCGCAGAAATGTCCCACCCTTTTTGTAGACTTTTGAAATTTCCAATAGGAATGTACATAATTGTATGGTAGATTTAGGTGCATCGTTAAACATAATGCCTTGGTCTGTTGTCCAAAAAATCAATGCCGAAGTTCAACCTTCCAGTCTAAAAATTATTCAGCTTGATCGGACTAGTGTTAAAGTAATAGGTGAATTAAAAAATTCACTTATCAGATTATCATCTAATCCTAAAGTCCATCGGGTCATTGATATTATTTTCATTGATATACCCGAAGTATATGGCTTGTTTTTAAGTAGAGATTGGTTCGAAAATATACACATCTATTTTGCGATAGATTGGTCTCACTTATGGCTGCCCAAGAATGGAAAGACTAATAGAATCAAGGTCAATCATGAGTGTTATCTTAAGTTCACTGTAACCAATTTAAATGATCCTAATGAACCATTCACTGCTTCCGACAATTCACCTGAAATGCAGGGGATGAACACTTTTTTCGGCAATTTCATGGCCGAAACTTCTACCATTACTGACCTTGAACATCAGTCTGAATTTATGACATGCACACAATCAACAACCCTCTCTCAGTGGTCACATGCACCTAATGAAAATCAGATCTGGTCTCTTTACTTCGATGGATCTAAATCTAAGGAAGGAGCCAGTGCAAGATGTGTGATCATTAACCCAACAGGTAACAAAACTTTGATCGCTTGTCGGTTAGAATTTGAATGCACAAACAATACGGCTGAATACGAGGCACTCCTACAAGGTCTCAGAAAAGCATTAGATTTGAGGATTCAAAATTTGACAGTCTTTGGTGATTAAAAAATTGTGGTTAGACAGGTAAAAAATTTTATTCACTATTTATCTCCACACCTAAAAAGCTATCAAACTGAGGTATGGAATTTAATGAAATTTTTTTCCGCGTTTAACATTAATTCTATTCTGAGATTGAATAATTCTGAGGCTGATTTGTTAGCTAATGTCGCCTCTAAAATTTTTCCTGTAGAAGACCTTTCTCCAAATGTGTTTTCCGTCAAGTTGTTGTTTAGACCATCCGTCCCGAACAACATCACAAATTGGAGAGTCTTTGATGACAATCAACAGATCATTAGTTTTTTTCACATGGAAGAGACTTTCCAAGGAAAAATTATCGACAAAGGTACCCATGATGAAGACCTTTGCAATTTTACGGTAATACCAGATCCAAGATCCCCAGAGTCCACATCAGATATGGTAAACTCTATCCCAAAATCTATGGTAAGATCAGAAAGATTTTATGATCTTCACGATAAATTCAGAAAATCAGTGAATTGTAAAACGAATAGTTCTTCCTTGGCACATGAAAAAGTAAATTTAGGAACTAAAGATAACCCACAGTGCATCAATTTGGGGATGGGGTATTCTGAGCAAGAAAAGAAAACATTTATTAAGTTGTTTAAGGAATTTAAAGATGTATTTGCTTGGACATACGACGATCTAAAAACCTTTGATCCTAACATCATACAACACATTATTCCCATGAAACGCCAAACCCAACCTTTTCAACAGAAGTTAAGAAAGATGCACCCAAAACTTGAACCAATAGTCAAGAAAGAAATAAACAAAATCTTGAATGCTAAAATAATCTTCCTGGTAAGACATACACAGTGGGTCTCTAATCTTGTCCCTGTAGGGAAGAAGAGTGGTGAAATTCGACTATGTGTCGATTTCCAAAATTTAAATCGAGCATCTGATAAAGACAATTACCATGTTCCTCCCATGGAACAGATCCTCCAATAAGTATCTAGTTCTAAAACATTATCGTTGCTGGATGGTTTTTCAGGGTATAACCAAGTCCTTATGTCTCCCCCAGACCAGCTGAAGACCACTTTCTGTACTCCATGGGGTACCTATGCTTATATAAAAATTCCCTTTGGGCTCATAAATGTCGGTGCCACTTTTCAGAGAGCGATGGATATCGCTTTCCGTGGTCTAATCAATCAATCTATAGTATTTTATCTAGATGATGTCACTGTCTTCTCAAAGAATAAAGGAGATCATTTATCTCATCTAAGATCTGTTCTACAACGATGTCGTAAGTACGACATCTCTTTAAATCCCAAAAAATCTGTCTTTGCAGTAGAACAAGGAAAGATGCTTGGATTCATTGTGCAAATGAAGGGATGATCATTGACCGTGAAAGGACCCAAGACATTTCAAAACTACCCCCTCCCTCTTCCAAAAAGTCCATGCAATCTTTGTTAGGTCAGATAAACTTTGTTATAAGGTTCATCCCCAGCTTTTTAGAAATGGTCAGACCATTACAAAATTTAATAAAAAAGGATGTACAGTACCATTGGGGACCTCTAGAAAGTCAAGCTTTTGACTCAATAAAAAATGCTATAGTAGACGCTCCTTCCCTAATGAGCCCTGATTTTTCACGAGATTTCATTCTCTACATGTTTGCCATTGATCGGTATTATGCCACTATGCTAACCCAAAAGAATGCTGAAAACAACGAAGTTCCTATTGCCTTTATGAGCTCAGCCTTTAAGGGAGCAGAACTTAATTACCCAGAAGTAGATCAACATGCTTATGCTATTTTTAAAGAAGTAAAACACTTTCGATCTTATCTACTGAAATCTAAGACAAAAATCATTGTACCTTACCCTGTTGTCAAGAATTTGTTAGCACAAAAAGAACTCGATGAAAAAAGGGCAAACTGGGTCACATCCTTACAAGGATATGACCTGGAAATCACTCCAGCACAAATTGTTAGAGGCCAAGGTTTATGTAAATTGGTTGTTGATTCAGCTATAGGATAACATACTAAAACTGATATGTTAATTCAAGATCAACACAATTAGAATCAAATCTTCTATGCACAAAACCTTACTAGTCCTTGGTATGATGACATCAAGTTTTATCTAATACACGGATCAACTCCCCGTCACCTTGATCCAAAAAAGAGGAGAGCACTAAGATTAAAATTTGTTTCTTTCCAGCTAGTAAATGGTATTTGGTTTTGCCAAAATTTCGATGGAATACTTATGCGCTGTCTAGAAAAAGATGAAGCAGATAAATTCTTATTGGAATTACATGCAGGGGAAGATGGTGGGCATTTCAGTGGAGACACCACTGCCCACAGAGTATTAAGAGTAGGATATTACTGGCCTACTCTTTTCAAAGACGCCCATGCCTTATGCCGCAAGTGTGTGATCTTTCAGAAGGCTTCTAGACGAGTACATAAGTCAGCATTCCCGCTGCAACTTGTTTCGGTAGACTCCCTTTTTTAGGAATGGGGCCTTGATAATATAGGCACAATCAACCCCACCTCCGCATAGCAGCATAAATACATCATAACATCCACAGATTATTTCACCAGATGGTCCGAGGCTGCACCATTAAAAGTGGTAAACACCAGCCAGGTAATATCTTTCCTGAATTCAAATACTATCACTCGTTTTGGTATTCTTGAATGCCTAGTATTTGACAATGCTTCCTATTTTTCGTCTCTCAAAATGAGTGATTTCGCTTTAGAAAAAGAAATAAAATTAAAGTGTTCTGCCAACTATTACCCCCAAGGAAATGGTTTGGCTAAATCAACTAATAAAAACCTGATCAAGATCATCAATAGAATGGTCTCCAAAAATCATAAAAACTGGCATAATGCACTATTTAATGCAATCTGGGCTAATAGGGTAACTCCTAAAACTGTTGTTGTTAATTCCCCCTTTTTCCTCGTTTACAGCAGGGAAGTGATTCTTCCACCACATGTCCTTCTTCCGTCTCTACAGTTATCACATAAGGTGCAAGAAGAAGACTGCCCTCCTTTGGAAATTCGGATTAACACTTCGCTGAAGTTAGAGAAAGTAAGGGCTCAAGCAAAACGAAAATTGGATCAACATAAATTCATTGTCAATAACTGGTTCGATTCCAATTCTGCCTCAGATAGAAATTTTGAAGTAGGTGATCTTGTCCTTAAGTGGGACAAACCTCACGAGGGGAAAGGAGAACATACTAAGTTTCAAAACCTGTGGTTGGGACCATTTTTAATTGCTGAAAAACTAGGTCCTAGTTCTTTTCGCCTGCAGAATTTAGAGGGACAGCCAGACACCTTCCCGATGAATGGCCAAGCTCTCAAAAAGTATTTCACCTGACGACTTTCCCATACACCTTTTGTAAATATTTTTCTATTTTTCTTTCCTTGTTGTTTGTTTTTCCTTGCTAGTTTGTTTTTGTTTTCATTTTTGTTTATCGGTCTTTTTGAAACAAACATGCCCATACTATGGTCTAGCTCAGACAAAGAAAACATAATACTTCATCTCGGAAATGACTGTCAAAGGCTGTCAGAGCATCAATTGCTGTCTGTTTTTGAATTTGTAGGCTATTTGAAGATGATATTTTTTTTAAAAGTCGATTTCTCGGTTTCAATTTGCACTTGAAAGTATTCATGACCATCTTTAAAAAATCTCTTTACGTTGTCCCTGCTCTTTAAGAGAGAAACTCAACGATGTCTCCCTGTTATTGAAAATTAGTTTTATTAATGAACTATTTTTCAGATCTTGATGAAGAATAGCAAGAAAAATTTAAAGGCCTATGACATATTAAGTTATGTTAAAAAATTGGAATTTTTAGCGTCACCCTGCTTTGTTGAATATTTTTAAAAACTATATGAGAATGTAAATAAACTCTCAGAGAGCTATGGGAAGTGTCTATAAACATGCTTGGACACTAAACAGGTCTGCTGGCAACAGGTAAATGCATGCATGATGCCAAGACAACTTCGTCGGGGTACTGAACAGGCTCGTTGGCAGTGAAGCGATGTCAGGTAAAAGAAAATTCTCAGATATAAATCTTGTTTTCGCCATAAGCATTCTTCGTTCTGATTTGAAATTTCTTGGAAAAGATACAAACGTCAGAGTGGGTTAATTGACATCCCTGTCGAGGCTATGAATGCCTACTGGCAGCAGTGGCCTTGTCAACAATATTGGAGACATTAACTTAAACGTCCTAGCTTTCTTTTGCGAGGTTTGTCACCAGTTTTCATTCCTTTTAAAACAAAAGATATCTAAAACTGAACTGCGTCATGATTATTTAAGATGTTCAAATAACCTTTCAGTTGTTCTTCGATTTGAAGTTTTTCAGATTTATCTAACCTGAACTCGTTCGTATTACAGAGATAACTGCTTCTCCCAGCGTGTTTCCATTGTTGGTAGCACAACATAATTGTTAACTTTTCATATCAATTAAACGATCTATATAGCTGCCTAACTAGGGTCATGAATTTTTATCACTCTTCATGAGCAATTTCTGAAATGACAGTTGTCAGTTGCTGCATTTCCCTATTGTTTATTCATGCTTTGTTTTCATGACTGAAAGCATGAAAACTTGCGACTGTGATTACCATTATGTTTGAAAATTTATTAAAGGCAAATTGTTCCTACAATTTATTAATGAAACTTTGTTCCTTGCCATGAATAAATATTCTCATTGTTTCAATTCCTTGAACACCAAGCATGCTTAGAGATTAATGGTTATATAAAAAAAGGACCCCCACGATTTGATTTTTGGTATGGTTTTGTTTGATTCTTGGTTATACATTTTTTTTGCTAAGCCTTTGATTTTCAATTTTCAACTTACCCAAACCTTGTGATCAAACCCACGATGTGCGCACTTATTTTCATTTTTAATTCTTTCATTCTAGCTTGTACTAAATGCAAAGGTGGCAATACGATTTTCACTCAACCATCATTTCCAAGGATGGCCTTGGGATTTGCAAACCCTCTTTGCATGCATTTCAATTAAACACCCATCTTATTATTATGAGTTTTTACACCGTTCATTGTTGGTGTTTCTTGGGCTCGGGGTATGGCTTTGTTTTGTTCACACAAACACTCCTTGGACGTTGTGTTTTATTGATTACCCTCCCATCCAGTATGGCTCCTATCATGAGAGTCAAACCTAATGGCATTCAAACTATGCTCTTATATGAAAATGCCAGAGAAGATCTAGAGAGAAGTGGTTGGCTCATTTTCATTAGAAAATTTCAGGGTTTCAATTTACAAACTGCTCAGGAATTCACCTTTTCTTTCGATGGGTGTAGGGATAAAGTGGGTGATTTCCAACTTGAGGTTACAGAGGATTTCTTGAGTCAAGCTATAGGACTGCCTACAAGCGGCCAAAGGTGGTTCAAAAATGCAAAAGTGGAAGAAGTTCCTTGGAGTCTTCTTTTTACTTCACGGAAGATAAAAGGATGTGACAAAGGTATGCCCATTTCCTTCCTAAAAGCTTGGTGGCACGATCTACTTGTTGTATTAAAATAGTTCGTCACCTGTGAGGGACGTTTTGGTCTTGTATTTCTCTATCATTTGCGCCTGCTTATGATTTTTATGGGGTTTCGCTTGAAAATTCCCTATTACTTATTGAGGAGTCTTTATAAAATGGGAAAAAGGTATAGAAAGCAGCGAGCAGACTTTAGCCTCTTCCATCACGACCTAATTAAAATCTTGCTTGTGCATCAATTAGAATTGCAGAGTGATAATTGGGACTCGTTTTTAATGAGAAATGGTTTCTCTAATCCAAATGTTGATGAGATCGATAAACTCATGGTTGAAGAAACCCTAACGTACCCTACAATGCCCCTCTCACCCATCCAGGCCTGTGTCTCAGATTCCTACAACAAACCATTGATCGATCTAAAGGTTATTGAATAGAACCATGAGCAGGTTATACATCCTAATGACTATGTTAAAAATTTAAATAAATCTATAGGGAAGGCATCTAAGAGCAATGTTGATATAAATTTTAAGAACAAGAGAGCCTGGAGGCTTCATAACAAGTCGAACTCTCATGCAAGTTCGATCAGCATGATCGAAGTCCATGAGTGTTCAGACTCTGAAATCGATAGGTTCCTCGCTGAAGAAGACCCTCATTCATTCGAGCCACACCTTGATTGGCCCTACAACTTTGTTGACAATTTACCTCCCTATTTGAAAAACAATCCAGAGTTTCCTGGTGTCAAATTGGGTAATGAATCTACTGTCTGTATGGAAGATGCTCTGATTCACAATCTTGTTTGTTCCCATGCAGCCGCCACATAGTCAAAGTGTGAATTCTGTCTATCATGGATTGATAGATATTGTACTGATATCCTTATCCTACAGTCACGGGTTAAGGCTTTAAAGGATCAGATCGATGTCTTAACGAGCGAAAACCATAGGCTTGAATCTTTTATTCAAGGGAAAGAAAAATGTATCAAGACAACATGCAATGTCATATTTAAAAATGTTGAGGCTGCAACAACCATTGTAAATTCCAAGGTTGCCTGATACGATTTGATTTCATAGTTGAAGGTATGATTCTGTATCTTAAAATAGAATTATTTGTTAAAACTAGGTTGTTTTGTTTTTACAATAAATTGGATTTCATTTACTAAAATAACTAGCTACAGAATCACAAGATTCTGTAGCCAGTTATGTTAATTCGAATTGTGTAAATTAATGGTTGAAAATATATCTAAAATCTTTCTATTTTCCTTTTCTTTCGGGATATTCAGGAATCCATGATTACAAATTGATCTGAGGCATCCTTGAGACCTTCCAGTCATATCTTTGATGCATTTTTTATGAACAAAAATGAACTTTTGTTAGTTTTGGAGGATTTAGTAGGGTCTGGGTGGTTGCATCCCCCTTTTATTCTTGTAATTAATATTTGATCTCAGAAGGGGAAATAATTATCTTTTCTGAGGCTTTTATAAACCCATTATTTTTTGTAATCTGGGCATCTTGGCCCGGGGCTAGTTGTGAACTACTTATACTCGAATTTGGACATAACAAAGATTTACTTTATGTTTTAGTCATCTGTGAATGTTTTTATTGTCTATAATTTGTTTATCTTGGTAATTGGATGACTACTGATAGCTTTCGTCTTCATAGATTATTTTGTTGTCAAGATAGTTTTTCCTTCATAGTTCACGATTTTATGCTTCAATTTTATCAAAATAGTGAATGATCATTCAATTCATATTATGAGGTTTACCTTAGACATGTTGATTGATTAAATGCAAGCTGTAACTATTGGATTTATCTCATGTGTTATCACTTGCAGTCTATTATATCACAGTTATCATTTTGCTTCCTATCGTTTATTAATTAAATACACCAATCAATATACGGTTTGGCGTTTATCCCAAACAGTGTGAAGACGCACAACATATTTCTCTCATGGATGGACTGATGTATGATTTACGCAAACAATTGGATGCATACTCTTCAAGTGATTAATAGGTTAGTCTGTTCTTCTTTTTTATTATTTGCTTGTCTATAATCCAAATCATTATATGTAGTATAATTCTCACTGTCTACATTTTTCTGTTTAAATAATAGTTTAATTTTTGATCTTACGAATGCATATAGGTTAAAAACAAACAAAAAAACAAATATTTATTTTGCTTTCTTTATCTATTTTCATCAAAAGAACTATTATACATTTGATTTTTTATGAGTTCAGATTAAAACTCATTGTTTGTATATCTTGTATATATGAATTAGGTAAACAGAACTATCATATAAATATTATTAAATAAATTGTATATATATTTAGATGTACATATTAGTAATTAGTAATTAGTGAGTTATT
>JZKD02S0054071.1:287450-311297 GCA_000966675.3 Picea glauca | reverse complement strand
GATTTAGTGGGATCATCCTAACCTCCTCACCTTATCTTCTTCAACTTATAAAAGGAGAGGAATTCTCATGGAGAAAGTTAGATTGGATGAGCTTTTGTTAGCTTGAGCTTTTGGTAGCTTGTGGGTTCTTCTTGTTCTTGAGCTTGTTAGTTTTGTCTTGATTGGAGTGGCTTTAAGATTTGCTATGTCAAGATAGATTGTGAGTAGCTATCATATCTATGGTTTCAGAATCCTTGGAGCAAGAAGTGTGTGGGGAATGAAGGATAGTTGGAAGGGACCTTACAACATCAAGGCAACGGTTGTAATCTCTCTTTCACATTTAATATGATACAGTAATATGTTTCTTTCCCATAAAGTTAGTTCTACTTTATTACATAATTCCTTGATCATATGTATAGATTAACTATTGGATATATTATTTGCTTTCACTTTGGTTGGTTTGTGCTGTTTTGATCTTGACTGCATGAGAGCGCTGGAGCGAAGCAGGAGCAACACAGATTAAGGAAGCGATTACAAGGTATGTATCTTATTCTCACTTCCAATTTAATTCAATAGTTAGTTCTAGGGAAAGCGGTATATTCTGTCTTGCTTTGTTCTAGATCCAGGTGGATCTAGGGAGATCGGTTCGTGTCCGCACTTACGGATTTATCCTGAAACACTAACTGCACTTTCGAGGAAATGAGAACAAAAGCTATCTCTAATTGAACTCTTCTGTCAACGCACTCCTTGCGGACAATTCGACTGCACTCCTTGCAGGAATTCTCTGGCTCAAATAGAGAAACAATTGAAAATCATTCACTCTTCCTTTCAGACTTCAATTTCACCATGAAATCACATACACAACATATAAAAGCAAGTGTATGACAGGAAGCAAACCTTCATAAGCATAACATCAATACATAGAGAAACAATACAAAACCATGAATTTGAACCAAAGCTCTCTTCTATTAATTCAAATGCCTGTACATGGGTGTTCTTCATACAATTCCCTGTATGCTCTTTTTCTTCTTCATCCAGAATAATGTTACAATGTACAATGAGGGTGTCTATATCCGTTTTCCCTCTTGGACTCTACGCTATCAAATCTAGAATTAAATTCCTATCTACCAGCATTAACTATTTTAAATGCCAACTATCTACCTAAGGACGAGAGATATCTTCTCAAGGTCCATTTACAATATACAAAGGCCCCTCCTCTCAAATGACCCATTTAAGATTTGCACAATAGTTTCCAAGGCATTTTCAAAATTTGTGTTGGCTAGTCCAGTTGTCTTCCGCTTCCGCTCTGGCTCACTTGATGAGTTGGTGATGCTCCTGCATCAATATCTTACAGAGTCAAGTGAGAGCATTTTGTGGCAAGCTGATCCAGATCTTTGGCTTCAATTTTCTTTTTATTGTCAGAGTGTTTTTTTTATGGTTCCCATCGAAGCCTTCTAAATCTGACTGTGGTCCTTACCCCCGCAAGGGTTTGGAAATAGAACTCAATTTTGTATCTCGGAATGAAATAAATACAAAAATCAGATTATTGTTTCAGTCTCACATATGTGTTTTGAATTATCTAGTTCATTCTTTTTCTTTTTATCTCCATGTACATATTTATGTAATTTTTGTACACATTCATGTAACTTTTGTTTAGTTTATTTTCTTTGCACAGTTACATACAACATATAAAAACCAACCTTCATCCCTTGTAATTAATACATGTGGATTAAGTGATTTTTTTAAGGCTATAAACCCGAGTGACATTTCGAACTATCTTGCCTTAGCCTAGCAAGATCTGAAAATGCTTGAGTAAGGTTTTTCATACCTTTTCCTCAACATTTATTTGGCGAACATACTGGGGAGATCTTCCATATCTCTCTGGTTGATTGTATTCATGTTTATCTTTTGTTTTTATGATTTATTTGAATACTCCTTGACAGATTTTTTCCATGATGCTACCTATTACAAGACAACCCAATATGGGAAATTGTCTTGATGACCAAACTAGCATTTCCTTAACCTTGTTCAATACTATTTTAGAAACTACTAGTACTTGCGCCGAACTTGAACTCTCTTGGGAAGTAATTGAAAGGGATATAAGTATTTGTGAACTTGGGGAAGCCAGGAAAAGGAAACCCATAAATCAGCAGTAACGTCCCTTTTCCTAACTCTTTGGTGCTTCTTTTCATGTCCTCAAATTCTTGCACCTCTTGAAGGAGAAGAAGATTGTCCCCTAAAGCTACTCTTATTTTTGAAATAGGAAAGAGGAAAATTGTTTTATCAACACAAGAAAGTTCTCTACGGAGAAATTTATCTGATTCTTCTAGTTCACCATTCATCACCCATACCTGTAACTTTCAATATGACATTTGTGGGTAGTGGTAGTGGAACTGGAGGTGCCTCCTCCTCGCAACCTTCTGCCTCATCAGTAATTGGTAGTATATATAGTCATCAAGTCCCTATTCAATCCATTACTAATCCTACTAAAGTTATAAAGAAATATGGGCTTTTCCAATTCAAGGAATATGCTACAACCACCCCATGGCATGTGTCTTCTCCCTTAAATTTGACACCTACTACTCACCCATTACTAAAGTTCAAAGAAAATTTACCTAGGTTTTCGGGAAATAATACTGTTACTACAAATGAACACCTAGTATCATTATCTAATTCTTGTCATAACATAGGGGATAACGATAATGATGCAGGAGCATCTCTCCACGTCATCCAGTCAGCCAGCCAACCACGTCAGCGAATTCAAGTTGTGTTATAAAGAGAGGCGAAATCCTCATTTAAAACTTGAATTGAATGTAATTTAATGTTTAAGTTGTTGAGTTGTGAAGCCATACCTTTGGGAAAGCATTCGAGTAAGAAGGCATTTAATGTTTGTAAGGTTGAGATCTAGATTCAGATAGCGGACTAGACAACCCATTCAATGTAATTGAATAGGGTAGGTAGATTTGGAGGGAAGAGATCGAAGAGCCTCCTCATGTAAAAACAGATCAATTGTATCTCTGGGAGAGGAGTCAAAAAAGAGGATTTGCGAGTAGAGAGCAGAAGAGAAGGAGCCGAGACCTTGTTACAGGCCATGCTCAAGAACACCTTGTAAATACAGGCATTTGCCATATTTAATACAAATTGCAGTTTTTCCTGCATGACTAGGTGTTAAGTGAATGTCTGTGAGTGTCCTTCATATGATATGAATATATGTTGTAGATGTATGCTGTAGGTTTACATTCGCAGGAGTGTGTTTGACTTCCAGGGTTAGAGGTCTTTGAGGTTTCATGCCAGGAGGGCATGATGGAGTACTGCGGTCTTTGAATACCAGTGCACTAAAGCACTTCTGAATTCTGCGGGTTCAGACAAAGACGTGTTGCGACATAAGAACTGGAATCAACAACTCAGGGAAGACCTCAAGGTTTTTGAATACCTTGGAGGCAAGGTTGTGGGAGAAAAAACAGTCGCAGACAAAACCTCTGAGGAGTTCTGTGAAGCTCTACCAGGAGGGCATTGATCCAGTGCAAGGAGTGCACAGAGAAGGAATTTTGTTGTGAGTTCTTAAGAAGTCAGAATCACTGAGGATTCTTGAGACTCTACTAGGTGGGCATTGAGACATTGTGTAGATAGGTACAGGGGAAGAGAACTCTTTGAGTTCTGGAATTTGAAGGAAGAGTCCACTAAGGGATCTTCACGGGGTTGCTGAACACCCTAATAGTACTCAACAAGAGGTTGCTTGAGTAGAGGACAGCCAGGAGGCGTCAAATTCTCCATCTGAGGGAGAAGGGAAAGGAGAACTGAGTTTCCTTAGAGGTTGAAGCTACAGGAGAGCTCAGGGCGAATAACACCTTTGAGTGCATGTGAATATTCTGCAGAGGAGCAGGAGTTGAAGAATCCTTCAAGGATTCGAAAGGAGTAAATCTCTGGAGGGACAACATTTTAATATGCGTGGCGAAGCTCCGAGTCAAGATTTCACAGAGAGGAAAACAGGAAAAGGTTGAGGCCTTTGAGAAACTTGGAAATCCTTCCAAGCCAGAGAAGGAAAGCACCAAATCTCGAAAGGAGCAGTATCGACCGTTGGTTCAGCCGGTAGATTCTAGACTGTTGAGGGGTCATCACGTCCAGAAGGTAGCACGGGAGAAGCGCACAAAAGAAATGATATGAGCCATCAGATCTTGAGCGGAGAACCCAACAGCCATCAGATCTGTCAGGAGTTGTGTGGAAGTTAAGCCTCACACAACAGAACAGGAATGAAAGTCTCGAAGGAAATTATATCGGGAGTTTAGTGTTTGGGATATTGGAGATCTCAAGGACGTGAGTTTAGTCACTCGACGTCAGAAACTCCGAAGTAGCGAGATTCAATCTGAGCCGTTCGGTTGTGGGAGGACGCGTGTCACGTGATCATCCATTTCAAAGATCTGGACACTGGAATCACGCAGAGGAAAAAGTTCCATTGTGGGCCTAGCTGATGGCGCATTGGGATATCAGGATTCGGAGGATCAGAAATCCCGTGGACAAGAATTCCATGCATTTCAAAATTTTGAAATCCGAAATCGCGAAGAAAGGGAAGACTGGAAGTCGCCATATCGACATTTCGCGTATCGGGATATTGGGGATCCTGAGGATGGGAGGTTGAGCGCTTGGGTCGCAAAGCTATGAAAGGAGATAAGGTTGTGGTCTTATGAGGACTAGTCATATGGACTAGGGGCATATCCAGGAGGGGCTAAGGAAAAAGAGAGTGCATCGACAATCGGAGATCGGGAGTTTGAGATGACAGGGAACTCTTTGGCATCGGGAAATATAAAGTCTCGAGACCCGAACTTGAGTCGGGGAAGCTCACGGTTGAATGTAGAACATTTGTGTGGGTAAAATGGTAGGACCTATGGATTGGGTTTCCATCAGAGATTCCAAAAGGGAATCAAATGAGCCGCTTCGGCTCAGGGAGACAGAAGGAACGATTCTGTGGGCGAACGTAGTAGACGTTTGTCATCAGATAATGACACTTTCATGCGATTATTTTTCAACTCCCTTGAAGGGAAAGTTGCATCACATTTTTTTTTATCTCCCTCCCAATAATCTTTCCACATAGGAAGAATTGGTTTATTGGTTCAAGTCCACTTATGGAAAGTCCAAGACTCCAACTGAGTAGTTAAGGGAATACATCAATATTTCCTATAAAGATGGTGAAACCATTAAATATTTTAACCTTTGCTTCACCAAATTATACAATCAAATCCCTGAACTAATCTGCCCTCAAAATCATGCTTCTTTTACACATTATTATAATGTGCTATCTTCTCCTTATCGTCATAGACTCGAAGAGAGGGCTATTGAAAATCTTGGTTTCATTCTTCATACTTGCCTAGAATATGAGGTGCAACTCAAAGGAATGGGTCTCCCTAAAGGGGACTTGGTCAAGAAAACAAATATGTCTTCCCTCCTACAACTCATGCAAGATATGAACAATAGGATGATAACATACAAGCGAAACAAAAATGCCTCTTCCTCTACCCCTGGGGTATCTTCTTCTTATTTAGTGCCTTTTAGGAATACTAATGAAAATACTTTTTAGACAAAGGCCATTATGTCCCGTAGTTGGTGTAACTTCTATGAAGAAAATCATGAAGAAATTACTTGCAAAGTTAAGAAAAATGCCAGAGATAAGATCTTTGGAAAAAGGCCTGATACCACGATCGTTGTTTTAGATTGGGTTGAACCATAAGATGTTATGGTAATCAATATCAGAAAAAAATATTACACTACCAAGGGTAAATATGATCTTCCTCATTCTTCTTCCACCCCAATATCATATTCTCAAAGTATTTATACACAAGTTGTCCAAGTTTCAGATAATCAAGGAGTGTCTTCCCCTCTTCCCTCTTCTAAATATAATATCCTTAATCAATTGGATAATATCAACATTGATGCTACCCTTTTGGACATGGTTTCCATCCTAGAAAAACAAAAGAATCTCAAAAACTTTATGGAAGGTAAATATTCTACCATAACCAATCTATTTGAAGAGTCAAAAGAAGAGGATTCAACTGTAAATAAAATAGGTGTAAATAATTTTAGGAACCCTGTACAAAAAACCCTTTTATATTTCTGTAAAAATTATGGATAAAATAGCTCATTGTTGCCTAATTGATGGTGGGTATAGTCCAAGTGTAATGTCAAAAATTATTATGCAGGAGCTTGGCTTGTTGTGCACTGATGAAAATTCTAGAAGCATGCTCTCTTATAACAGTTTGCAGCAATCAACTATAGGGGAAATCAAGGATGTAACTATAGTTCTCTACGCACACCCCGAGATAAGAACAACCCTCATCATCTAAGTAATTGATATTCCAATGAGAAAATATTCAATTCTTTTAGGAATATTCTGGAAAGCCTTAATGAGCGGATATCTTTCACTTGATGGAGCACATTTTTCCATCCCTAAGAACGGAAAGAACATTATAGTCCTTAGGGAAGGAATAATTTCACCATATATAGAGAACATTCCCCAACCCAATGTAAATTATCTCGAATAATATTTGGGGGTGTACTCTATCTTTGTTGATGAGGGTGACACTATGATTGACCCAATTGATTTTGACGATGGCATGTGGCACATACATTTAAATGGCTCATGCTCAAATGAAGGTAATGGGGCTAGCATGATTCTATATTATCCTATAGGTAAAATCCACAATATTTCTTGTAGTTTAGAATTTTCTTGCATGAATAATGTCACTGAGTTTGAGGCCTTACTGTTAGGAATAAAAAATGCATATAACCTTGGTTGTGGCCACCTTATAGTTTTTGGTGATTCTGAACTTGTGGTGAACCTTGTACGTAAGATTTTTTTTCCAAGAAACAAGTTTTGTAAACGCTATACCCAAGCTGTTTGGATGCTCATTTCAAATATGTTTTATCATTTAGCATCACTCATGTTAAGAGGGAACTTAATTCAATGGTTGATAGGTTAGCTATGTTTGCATCATCTCCTACCCGACAGATTTTACCTCAAGGAACTGATTGTACATTCCAATCTATATGTCATCCTCACATCCCTGATAACATAGAATCATGGAAAGTTTTCCTGAATGATGAAGGCATTTGTGCTTTCATACAAAATGAACCATTTAAGCCCAAGGAAATCATATCTAGAATATGAAAAATTCCCTAAAGGCTTGAATCCTCTCGAAATTTCATTTTCATCGAGTGATGTAGGAAATAAAGAAACTCATATGGAAGAGGATTCGAAAAGGAAAGTGGGTGATACCATTTCCTTGAATATTGGGACACCTGAATCTCCAAAGATCATTAAACTAGGTGCCCAATGTTCTGATGAAGTAAAGGAAAAATTCACAGAACTAATTCATGAATTTCAATATGTTTTTGCATGCTCATACAAGGATCTTCGTGATTTTGATCCCGCTCTCATACAACATACCATTCCTATCAAGGAAAGGGTAAAACTAGTTAGGCAAAAACAAATACCTATTAACCCTGCACTTGAAGCTACTATTCGAAAAGAGTTGGAAAAGTTGTTAAAAGCTAATATAATATTTCCAGTTAAGTATTCTGAGTGGTTTTGAAATATGGTCCATGTTTGGAAGACTACTGGTCATATCAGATTATGTGTCAATCTTCATGCATTGAACAGAGAGTGTCAAAGACCATTTTCCACTTCCTAATATGGAAATAATTTTACAACAGGTTGTAGGGTCACAAATGATGTCCTTACTTGATGGCCTTTCTGGGTATAACCAAATCAAGTTAAAAAGGACTGATAGGTATAAAACCACTTTTACTACACGTTGGGGAAAATTTTCTTATGAATGCATTCCTTTTGGTTTGTCTAATGAAGGTGCCACCTTTCAAAGAGATATGCAAATAGTTTTGACGATATGAGCGGTAAAATTATCCAAGTTTATCTTTATGATTTGATTGTTTATTCAAAGAAATGGTTGGATCCTTTTGGTCATATTAGAAAAGTTCTCATGTGTTGCAGAAAATTTGGCATTTCTTTAAATCCTTCCAAATCTATTTTTGGTGTCACAAAGGGAAAAATCCCCAGTCATATTGTTTCTGATTTAGGAATAAGAATCGATCCCGAAAGGATTACTGCAATTTTAAACCTTCTTTCCCCCACTTCCAAAAAAAAATTCCAATCTTTCATGGGCATTATTAATTTTGTCCGCAGGTTTTTTCCTGATTTTGTTGTCATGGTCAAATTAATTCATAATCTTATGAAGCAAGATCATTCTTTTTCTTGGACAAATGAACTCGAAAATTCTTTCCTTAGGATTAAGAAAACAATCAGTTTCACACCGGTTTTGGTGAAACCATATTTTGAGAAAGATTTTATCATATATACCAATGCCATAGAGGAAACACTTTATGCTATCCTCTTATAAAGTGATGACCAAAACAATGAAAAAATTGTAGCTTACATGAGCCAGATGTTATCAGATGATGAAATCAAGTACTCTTATATTGAGAAACATGATTTTTCTCTTGTTAAGTATATAGAAAAAAAATTCCATTTTATTTTAGGAGAATGTATGAGGTAAGAGTCCCTTTTCTTACTGTCAAGTTTCTGCCCTCACAAACTTATCTTTTAGGAAAACTTGCACATTGGCTTGCCAAAATTTAGGAGCATGATTTGATGATTATGACTTCAAAGACAATCAAGGGATGATACCTAGCTCTTCACTTAGCTTAGCATCATGAATCAAGTGAAGAACTTGACGATCATGATAGTCCTCTTTCAACTTTGTTTTATATTGAGAATCAAAACATTGCCATATCTGAACATCCTTGGTATAAAAATATGGTTTATTATTTGTAGTATCAAAAGTGTTCAGATGAGTTGGATCCCCACCAGAGAAGGAGACTATTGGACAACTGAGAGGGGGGGGTGAATCAGTTGTTACCGTGCTTAAACAATTATGCTTCTTTTAAAATCTTTACAAGGCACTCAATGATGATCACAATAATGCAGGGAAATAAACAATGGCACATTCAACATCAGTCACATATATGAGCAACACAAAGACATATATTTCCCAAGGAAACCCATACAGGGTAAAAACCTCTTCTTCTTTACATGATAAGTATTATTTACATTCTTTACATTATCATACATATGAGCACCAACTCATTTTGAGGCTACAACCTCTTTTTTGCAAGTTGCAACTTGCTGAGAGCACCAATTCTCTGTTTTTCTCTAGCACCCACTAGAAGGAAGTACCAACTCCCTAGTTTCTCTAGCACCAACTAGAAGGTAGCACCAACTCCCTGTTTTCAAGCACCCACTTGAACCTCTGAAAACACCAGTCCTCCCTAGCACCTCCCAACCACCCTGGATTATGAATATGAAATACTAAAACCTATTACAGTGATATAGTGTTCAATAACAACTTACCAGTCTCATCACTGTTTTGCAAGATTTTGTTACTTAGACTTCCTCACTGTCTTCCAGCATGCATCCGCTGCCCATTCTGTTCTTCTTCTTTTTATGCTCTGTGCACCATGTCCATTCGCTACACAGTTCTTCTTCTATTCTTTTCAGTTGCTGCACTCTGATCCTTCTTCATGCATAAATCACCTTCAACAACAACATCTACAGCAACTCCAACAACAACAACTACCGCATCTCTTCTTTGTACTGTGTATTTATATCTTTTGTGCACCTTGTGTATGCAATGCACACAATACCTCTGCATACTCACACTGTGCCGATATCCTCCACAACTCGAGTGCTCTATCTGATCATCATCGTGACTCTTTAGCTTCTCTGGCCGTTTTTCCACTTGTTCAACATCACTGTATGTTATGCTGAGATTCCTCAGCCTCTCTAGCAGTTGAGACTCTTCGTCTTCTCTATGACAGTCGAGCTCACATTCTCTGTTCCAGTTACAGGCTTCAATGCTCATCTAGTTGTCAATCGCCTCCATGATAATCTTCATCCCTCTTGAAGATTCCCAAAGACCATTCATCTCCTTTTTCAATCACCCCGAAGTGTCTTTGAGTCCTCTAGTAGAAACCATCAGTGGTTTCTGGTAGTTACACTGTGATGTGCAACAATATCCCTCTAATCTCCTTCAGTGTCATCTGCACCATTGGATTAGCTCTGAAGGATATTGTCATGATTTATGTGTTTCACACTTTCGTAATTCAGAGATTCTGTGATGAGGCATCTTGACTCTTCATGTCGCGAGCTCCAAAAAGGAGCTTGGATGCTCTAGCTCCCTCCTCTACATGACCACAGGTGGTGACCACTGGTTACAGTGACATTTCACCTTTTTGGTATTTTGACATTCATACCAGATGTGATCCCTGAAATTCCGAGGTAGAGCTTATCTGCACTAGGTCCTTCCTCCATGTGACCACAGGCAGTGACCATTGTCTGTGCTAAAAGGCGCTCCGAACTCATGATCTTCATCGACCCTGATCGACAATCCATGATCTTGATGAATCAATGGTCTAGATATTTTCGCGATCTTGCATCTCGTTGTTCATTAGATGGAGGCTCTTGTCACTCCAAGTCACGATAGGCAAAACTCTGAGATGGAGCTCAGATTGACGGTCCACATTCTAGGTGATCTGATGGTCCTGATATTTTCACGATATCTCATCTCACTATTCCTTATATGGAGGCTCTCGTCACTCCAAGTCGCGATAGGTGAAACTCCGAGATAGAGCTCATATCAACGGTCCATGTTCTTGGTGATCCAACGGTCTTGATCTTTTCGTGAATTCACATCTCACGGTTCCTTAGATGGAGGTTCTTGTCACTCCAAGTCGCGATAGGCGAAGCTCCGAGATGGAGCTTAGATCAATGGTCCAGAACCCTTGGTGATCTGACGGTCTAGATCTTATCGTGAGTTTGCATTTTGTGATTCCTTAGATGGAGGTTCTTGTCACTCCAAGTCATGATAGGTGAAGCTCCGAGATGGAGCTTAGATCAATGGTCCAGAACCCTTGGTGATCTGATGGTCTAGATCTTATCGTGAGTTCATATCTTGCAATTCCTTAGATGGAGGTTCTTGTCACTCCAAGTCACAATAGGTGAAGCTTCGAGATGGAGCTTAGTGGTGCTCTGATCTTTCGCCACATGTCCTCTTGATCAATGGTCAACAATTGTCCCCAATGGACAGTCAGGATTCCTTCACAGTTTTGGAGAGTTGGATGACTCTTGGACTTATCCGCCTTGTAGCTTCACCATATCTAATGGCTATTGAGCCTTCGTAGATACCCCAAATCCTACGGCCCCGATCTTCTTGCGATTTTGCCACTTCACGATTTCGTTGCTTCACGATTTTGTCCACCTTCGCGATTTCAACATTTCACATTTCACCACTTCATGCTCTTTAATGGACGTGCAGTTTCTCCCTGATCCAATGATGGTCAGATATTACGCTTAGATCTGACGCCTAAGATCTGTTCTCCTCTTCTGTGCATTCTTCTTTTCCACAAACATATCTGATGGTCATTGGGGATTTTGAATAAGATCCAACATTCACTGTTGCTCCTCCTCTTCCATTATCACTGCGTTGTTGATCATGTTGATCTTTGCCATCACTGTTCTTTCCATCAATGACAAGCTTACTCCCAATTGTAAACCTTCCAATAGAGACTCCACCTAGAAGCTTCCAAGTATATCATTTTAGGAGACTTTTTGTTTAGGAGGTTTGCTGATGTTTTGTTACTTCGATGTGTAAATGATGAAGAAACACATAAATTGTTACATGAAATTCATGGATCATCAACTTCTGTCATTCACATTGGTGGCCATTTTTCTGTTAAGGCTACTGCTTTTAAAATCATAAGAAATGGTTACTATTAGCCCATGATATTCTGTGATTCTTATAAATTTACAAAATATTTCTATAAGTGCCAAAAATTTGCTGGGAAAGAATACCTTTCTTCCATGCCTTTACAACTTGTCCTCCCGGATTTCCCTTTTTCTAAATGGGGCCGATACTTTATTGGTCCTATCAATACTCCATCATTTGCATGACATATCTTTATTTTAATAGCCACCTATTAATTTACCAAGTGGACCGAGGTTGTTTCTCTTAGACACGCACATGATGAGAAGAAAATTTATTTCTTAGAATCTAACATCTTTTCCAGATTCAACATTCCATTAGAGATCATTATAGACAATGACCCAACCTTCATTTTTGCAAAATTGACTTATTTTCTAGCTAAGTTAGGGGTCAAACATTTCACTTCATCTTCTTATTACCCTCATCGAAATAGGAAAGCAGAGTCCACTAATAAGAATCTGGTTAGGATCATAAATAGGATCATAGAAGACAAACCTCTCCAGTGGCACATGCTTCTCACTTATGCTCTCTAGGAAGATCACACAACCACCAAAGCAAGCACATGTTTTACTCCATTTCAACTTGTATATGGCCAAGAGGCTATTCTGCCTACTGAGTTAGAGCTTGCATCCTTACAACTGATGTTGCAAATATAAGAATTAAATTATTCTAATGTTCCCCAAAGGATAAATGCATTGTTAGCCCTCGAAGAAAAAAATGAATTTTTCCTTGGAGAACATAAAAAGAAGGTAGCAGACCGTGAAAAAGTATTTTAACAGACGAGCAAAAGTTGTTGAAGGAGAAAAATCTATTGAAGTAAAAATAGTTATATAATCTATAAGGCATATAACATATATAATAATTGTTTAATTATAGCCCATGCTAAGAAAGGAAGACACTCTAAGTTCCAAAAATTATGGCTAGGTCCTTTCAAAATCGCTTTTGTCCTAGGCACAAACTCATACCTTCTGAAAGATTTGAAAGAGCGATTATTCTCTTACACTACTAATGGTTCCCACTTGAAACATTATGTGATGTAGGAGCATCTACAACTCATCAAGCGAGCCAGCATGGAGCGGAGAACAACTAGACATCACCAGCACATATTACTTTTGAAATACTTTGAAAAGTTGTTGCGCCGCCATTTAAATGAAGGCATTCATAAGAAGCACACTTGTAATGTATTGTAGATAGGGAGGCATTTATTAGTTTTAATACTGTTAGATAGGAATTAATTGTAGATTAGATAGATAGATAATTCGAGAGGGAAAACGGAATATAGGCAGCCTCCTTTGTATTATTGTATTATTCAGAACTATTGAGAACAGGAGCAAGAGAAGAACAGAGCAGAGAACTGATGTAGAACACCCATGTACAGATTGGATTAATAGAAGAGTCTTTGATTCAACTTCATGGTCTGTGTTGTGTCTCTGTGTTGATATTATGCTCATGTATGTTTTCTTTGATATGCTGCATGTGAGATTTCATAGTTGATTTGAAGTCTGTGAGAGAGAGGAGAATGAGTTTCAATTGTTTCTCTGTCTGAGCGAGGATATTCCTACATAGAGTGCAGTAGAATTCATCCGCATAGTGTGCGTTGATGAGACTCAATATTTAAACTCTCATTCTTTCTCACCCAGAAGTGAAGTGGATTGATAGAGCCATGAAGGTGAAGTGCAGGCCAAGGCCAAAGTCTTAGAAGTTAGTCTAAGAAAAGGAAGGTGTGGGACTACTGTCACAGGGAGTGCACAGAGTCTGGAAGAACTCAACAATTCAAGAGTTGTTGAAGTTCTAGCGTGAGTAGCGGTTGCAGAGTCTCTGGAGGAGTCGGAATTGGTAAGCTCAGGAGGAATAGTTCCTTCATGAACACGGTGAGAACAGACCCAGGTGGGATTCGAACCGAGAGAAGCTTTGAAGCGGAGGAAATCTCCAAGGGAAGGAGCATAAGAAATCACGAAGTCCTGAGGATCGTTGGATTGTGGGGAAGATACGTGGGAGCTAACCCATAGGCACAGGAAGGATCAAAGCCCATCGGGGTTCGACATTCGGCGATTCACAAGGTGAGGCGCAGACTCGTTGAAATCATGAGTCGCGATTTCCCGAGCTATTCGGAGCCATCGATCGCTACGAGGATAGGTGGCATGAGATCCTGAGAGATCAGGGTTCGGCATTCGGGACTTCCTATTGCAAAGGAATTGGAACGGTGAAACCACGATCCTGCGATTCCCAATTTCATGAGAGAAGGTGACGTGGCAGGTATTTAGCTCATGTGCTCGTTGGGTTTAGGAATTCGGGGATTCGTGGTGTGAGTGGACAGCGACATCACCCACGCCGATTTCCCGATAGGGAAATCCTTGAAAGAAACAAGAACGTTGACATGTTGACCCATCGGGGTTCGGGGTTTGGAGTTGCACGAGAACGTGTACACAGGTTCGCGATACCGCGAAACCCGATTTCTCGATAAGCGAAGGGGAGATCGACGAGGAGATAGCTGTGGGTATTGAGAACTCCCGAGAGGAGTGGAAGAGTCTCTGACTCTTCGGGCCTATGAGAAAAGAAGGTCCTGGACGGAGCGGGTTGAACCGTGAGGGTTGCGACTATGCACCAAGTGGTATCAGAGCTAGTTCATCTCTATTTTCTATAGCAGAGATAGAAGTACATCATGCCGCCTAGAAGAGAAAGGCAGTCGCCTGATCGAGAAGACAGGGATGCTCGAAGAAGAGGTAGGCCAATAGGGAATCCAGAGATGGAGCGCCAGATGAGAGATCTCCGAGTAAGGCTTGAGGAGATGGAGACTGCGCAGAGACACGGAGCTGGTGCAGTAGAGGTCAGTGATTCCGAGGTGGAAGAGGAAGCTGGACATGCAGAAGAATTCACAGCAGAGGATGCCTTAACGAAGCGACTGATTAGAGCCATCGCCAGGATGAGCTCAAAGACCAAGATGGACATTCCCGTCTATGAGGGAAGTCTAAATGCAGAAGAGTTGCTGGATTGGATTCGAGCACTCAACACCTACTTAGATTATGAGGATATTGAAGAGGATAAGAAAGTAAGGCATGCAGTTACAAAGTTGAAAGGACATGCAGCCTTATGGTGGGATGAATTGCAGGCTGATAGGCGCTGCAAGGGAAAACAAAAAATTAAGAGCTGGGACAGGATGATCGCGAAGATGAAAGAGAAATTCATCCCCAGAGATTATCAGATCACTCTGTTCAGGTGTATGTAGAACTTGAGACAGAAGATGATGACAGTGAAGGAGTACATCGAGGAGTTTTACAGACTCAATATCTGAGCAGGTCATCGGGAGAGTGATGACGAAAAGGTGGCGAGGTACCTGAATGGGTTGAGGTATGACATTCAGGATGAGCTGAGCATGGTTACCATATGAACAATTGAGCATGCGTACCAGATGGCTCTAAAAGACGAAGATAAGCTGAGTCGTAAACAGGGACAGCGAGGGTGAGGCAGGAGTCATCCCAGAGGCAAGGCAATTTCCCAAGATAGAACTCAGAAGCCTAAGGAGGAATGGCAGAAACCTCAGGGTAAGGTTGAAAGAGGTGGAACCTCACAAATGAGGTAGCAATATGCTGAGATGAGGAGGCAACATACAGAGCAGGGTGGCGGATATGCCAACATGAACATGATTCCTCGTACTCGAGGTAGAGGACGAGGCAGAGGAGGAATCATCAAATGTTTTACATGTGGAAAAGATAGACATAAAGCCGTGGATTGTCCAGATAGGAAGATGGACAGAGGAGAAGCTCACATCACAAAGGCGCAGAGGCGTGATGATGAGGATGAAGACACCAGAAGTGGGAAGTCACTGATGGTACACAAAATCCTTTTGACACCTGAGAAAGAGGTGGAGGACACAAATCAGAGAACCAGACTGTTCAGAACGGCTTGCAAGACCAAGGGCTGGAAATGCAAGGTCATCATGGACAGTGGAAGCACCGATAATCTCGTTTCAACTGAGATGGTGGAAAAGCTGGAGCTGGAGACAACCAATCACCCAAGTCCATACAAAGTGTCATGGCTGCAGAAAGGACACCAGGTATGTGTTACGAAACAATGCTTGGTTAAATTTAAAATGGGTGAATATAAGGATGAGATCCTATGTGATGTCATTCCCATGGATGTCTGTCATGTATTATTGGGTAGACCATGGTAGTATGACATAAATGTTGTTCATGATGGGAGGATGAACACATACACCTTGGAGAAGGATGGGAAAACACACACATTGCTTCTGATAAAGGATAAGGAAGTGAAGCCAGAAGTAAATAGTACCATACTTCTCATGAGTGGGAAGGAACTTCTCATAGAGATGGAGAAGGACGAAGATCCACAATTCTTTGTTGTCAGGAAACCGAGAATTGTCCTGACAAGCAAAAGAGTGGACGACTTGCCAGAAGAAATTCAGGAACTGCTAGGAGAGTTCGCTGATATCATCATGGATGAACTACCTCGTTCGTTGCCACCGATGCGAAGTGTGAGTCATCACATCAACCTCATACCCGGAGCAAGCTTGCCGAACAAGGCCGCGTACAGGTTGACACCTCAGGAGAACGAGGAGGTCAAAAGGCAAGTGCAGGATTTGCTGGATAAAGGATTGGTGAGGGAAAGTATTAGTCCATGTGCTGTTCTGACAGTGCTAAGTCCAAAGAAGGATGGAGGCTGGAGAATGTGCACGGACTCTATAGAAATTAATAAAATCACCATCAGGTACAGATTTCCACTACCGAGAATGGATGATCTGATGGATTTCCTGAGTGGGGAAAATTATTTTTCGAAGATTGATCTCAAGAGCGGATATCATCAGATCTGGATGAGAGAGGGAGACAAATGGAAGACAACATTCAAAACAAACGAGGGTTTGTACGAATGGCTGGTCATGCCATTTGGCTTGACAAATGCGCCGAGCACTTTTATGAGGCTGATGAATGAGGTCCTGAGGGAATTCATTGGCAAATTCGTGGTCATGTATCTGGATGATATACTAATTTTCAGCAAGACCAGGGCTAAGCATTTAAAGCATTTGGGAATTGTGATGAAAAGACTATAGCAGGAGAAGCTGTTGATCAATTTGAAGAAGTGCTCATTCATGCAGACATAACTCATCTATTTGGGTTTTGTAATATCAGCAAATGAATTGAAGATGGATCCTGAGAAGGTGGAAGTAATCAGAAATTGGCCATCACCACGGAATGTTTTCGAGGTGAGGAGTTTTCATGGTTTGGCTAGTTTCTACAGAAAATTCATTCGGAATTTCAGTGGGATTAGTGCAACAATGATGGACACCGTGAAGAAGTGGCATAAAGTTTTTCATTGGACAACAGAGGCTGAAAAGAGCTTCAATCTGTTGAAGCGGAAGATAACAGAGCAACCAATCCTGGTGTTGCCTGACTTTCAGAAAACATTTCAGGTGAAATGTGATGCCAGCGGATATGTTGTTGGAGGGGTCCTAAGTCAAGATGACAGGCCTGTTGAATATTACAGCGAGAAGCTAGATGATGAAAAGAAGAAATACTCCACATACGACAAAGAGTTCTATTCCATCATACATGCATTGAAGAAGTGGAGGCATTACTTGATACCCAAGGAATTCATTTTGTACAGTGATAATCATGCATTGCAGTTCGTGAGTCAACAGGATAAGTTGAACCAGAAGCATGCAAAGTGGGTAGAATACATGCAGAATTTTACATTTTTGATCAAGCACATTTCAAGAACTGCTAACAAAGTGGCTGACGCTTTGAGCAGGAAATGTTTGTTACTGCAGGAGTTTCGAGTCAAAACTTTGGGTTTTGAGAATCTGAAAGATATGTATGCAGGTGATGCAGATTTTGAAGAAGCATACGAAGCAGCTAAGAATCCAGTTCTTAGGGATCAGAGCCCGTGGCTGGAATATATGATCCAGGAAGGATTGTTGTTCAGGGGCAATCAATTGTGCATACCGAATTGCTCCATGAGGGAGAATTTGGTGAGAGAAAAGCATAGCGGTGGATTAGCAGGCCACTTTGGACATGACAAAACCTTCGCCAAGATAAGCGAATCGTATTATTGGCCAGGCATGCGAGCGTATGTAAAGAGGTTTGTTGACAGGTGTCGGATATGTCAACATTCGAAGGGCCGAAAGCAGAATGCTAGGTTATATCAGCCGTTGCCCATACCCGAAAGGCCATGGGAGGCCATTAGCATGGATTTTGTTTTGGGTTTGCCGAGAACGCAGAGGGGAGTTGATTCCATCTTTGTGGTGGTGGACGGGTTTTCAAAGATGGCACATTTTATACCGTGTCATAAAACCAGCGATGCAACCCGCATTGCGAATTTGTTTTTTAAAGAAATTGTTAGATTACATGGATTGCCGAGAAGCATAGTCTCGGATCGGGATACGAAATTCATAGGTCATTTTTGGAGGACGCTATGGAGGAAGATGGGAACTAATTTGGAATTTAGTTCGGCTTATCATCCACATACGGATGGCCAAAACGAGGTGGTGAATAGAAGTCTGGGGGATTTATTGAGGAGCTTGGTGACAAAGCACCATAGCAGTTGGGACCAGATATTACCACAGGCAAAATTTGCTTACAATGAATCTGTGAACAGGAGTACAGGAAGAAGCCCATTCCATATTTTGTATGGGACATTGTCGAGGGGATTTTCTGAGCTCAGGGAGTCAGGACAAGCTGAAGCTAGCAATGCTAGTGCGGAAGTGTTCGCTGAGACAATGCAGGAACTTCACACAGAGGTGAGGCAACGAATGCAAAAGTCAAATCAACAGTATAAGCGCAGAGCCGATCAACGGAAAAGACAACTTCAGTTTGAAGTTGGGGACATGGTTCTCGCATACCTGAGGAAAGAAAGGTTCCCGAGGGGAACATATAACAAACTCAAGATGAAGAAAATTGGGCCATGCAAAGTCCTGAAGAAGTTCGGGGAGAATGCATATGAAATTGAGTTGCCAGAAGGCATCGAGATATCTCCGATTTTTAACGTTTCAGATTTATACCCATACAGGGCTGATGAAGCAGAAGATGGAACTGAGGAACCAGTGATCCAGTGGAAGAATCAATTGCTAGTTGCACAGAAGCCGCATATGGAGTGCATATTAGACAAGCACATGGGGAAAAAGACCAGGAGGAAGCAGTATTTTGAATACCTGGTGAAATGGAAGAATCACCCAGTGGAGGATGCCAGCTGGGAGACAGATGCAGTGATTCAGAAGCATGGAAACAACATGCAGGATCTCATGGACAGGAGCCCATGAAATCTTCCGAGCCGAGGAGTATGATGCAGGCGCATCTACAACTCATCAAGCGAGCCAACATGGAGCAGAGAACAGCTGGATAGCGCCAGCACATATTACTTTTGAAATACTTTGAAAAGTTGTTGCACCTCCATTTAAATGAAGGCATTCGTAAGAAGTGCACTTGTATTGTATTGTAGATAGGGAGGCATTTATTAGTTTTAATGCTGTTAGATAGGAATTAATTGTAGATTTTATAGATAGAGAATTCGAGATGGAAAACGAAATATAGTCACCCTCCTTTGTATTATTGTATTATTCATAACTATTGAGAATAGGAGCAAGAGAAGAATAGAGCAAAGAACTAATATAGAACACCCATGTACAGATTGGATTAATAGAAGAGTCTTTGATTCAGCTTCATGGTCTGTGTTGTGTCTCTGTGTTGATATTATGCTCATGTATGTTTTCTTTCTGTCATGTGTTTGCTTTGATATGCTGCATGTGAGATTTCATAGTTGATTTGAAGTCTGTGAGAGAGAGGAGAATGAGTTTCAATTGTTTCCCTGTCTGAGCCAGGAGATTCCTGCATAGAGTGCAGTAGAATTCATCCGCATAGTGTGCGTTGATGAGAATCAACAGTTAAACTCTCATTCTCACTCACCCAAAAGTGAAGTGGGTTGACAAAGCCGTGCAAGTGAAGTGCAGGCCAAGGCCAAAGTCTCAGAAGTTAGTCTGAGAAAAGGAAGGTGTGGGACTACTATCGCAGGGAGTGCACAGAGTCTGGAAGAACTCAACAATTCAAGAGTTGTTGAAGTTCGAGCATGAGTAGCGGTTGCTGAGTCTCTGGAGGAGTCGGAATTGGTAAGCTCAGGAGGAATAGTTCCTTCGTGAACACGGTGAGAACAGACCCAGGTGGGGTTCGAACCGGGAGAAGCTTTGAAGCGGAGGAAATCTCCAAGGGAAGGAGAATAAGAAATCACGAAGTCCTGAGGATCGTTGGATTGTGGGGAAGCTGCGCGGGAGTTAACCCATAGGTACAGGAAGGATCAAAGCCCATCGGGGTTCGACATTCGGTGATTCACAAGGTGAGGCCCAGACTCATTGAAATCGCGAGTCACGATTTCCCGAGCTATTCAGAGCCATCGATTGCTAGGAGGACAGGTGGCGTGATATCTCGATAGATCGGGGTTCGACATTCGGGACTTCCTATTGCAAAGGAATTGGAATGGTGAAATCGTGATCCTGCGATTCCCGATCGCACGTGAGAAGGTGATGTGGCAGGAAGTTAGCGCACGTGCCCATCAGGTTTTGGAATTCGGGGATTCGTGGTGTGAGTGGACAGCGACATTGCCCACGCCGATTTCCCGATAGGGAAATCCCCAAAAGAAACAAGAACGTTGACCCATTGACCCATCGGGGTTCGGGGTTTGGAGTTTCACGAGAACGTGTACACAGGTTCGCGATACTGCGAAACCCGATTTCTTGATAAGCGAAGGGGAGATTGACGAGGAGATAGCTGTGGGTATTGAGAACTCCCGAGAGGAGTGGAAGAGTCTCTGACTCTTCGGTCCTATGAGAAAAGAAGGTCCTGGATTGAGCGGGTTGAACCGTGAGGGTTGCAAATACGCACCATTATGTGGAACCAACTTGATCCTTAACCCTTATGAAAACATGACTATTGTATATAGTTTTTTCCTTAATGTTTTCTTTTTACTTTCGTTTGTTGAGTTTTTAATTTATGTTGTTTTGTTTTTCATAATTATCAGAAATAAAGTCTGGATAAGTTTTTCCATAACAATGTCATTCTATAAGTATTGTTGATCAATAAAAAATAAGGTATAAACAGTTGTCACGATTTCCTCCTTTCAGACATCGCTAAGATTGTTTTTTTTCTTTCAATACTGTTGTAGGATAGTTGATTTGTCTTCTTCCCAGTTTTTGATATCCCTTTCTTCCCTCCATCTTGAGCATATCAAAGAGCATATCAGAAGAATTCTCATTGAAAATTTAATAAGAACTATTTGTTATTCCTTGTTCAAATGTTATGCGTATAGGACCAAACCCCGTCATATGTATCACTTTCCATAAGTTATTCCCAAAGTCTCATTTCATTATTTCCCTTAAATCATCTTTTCCCCCCTGTTGCATAACTATTCTTTCCAGTTGTTTTCCAATCATTTATTTCTCTTGGTCCACGAAACCAAAACATTATGAGTTCCCAAATTTGTTGAGAACAGATTTCCCTGTGGAGTCGCCAGTTTGTTGATGCCAAAAAAACACAACTTGATCCCTGCCTACAAATAGGTTGCAATGCCTTATTATTTATATATAATTTATAATATACTAGATAGGTGGGACCCTGTATGTGAATGATCATGAAGGATGCCTCATCTTTTGTTGCACTCATGTCTATTTTTGTAGAAATGACTCTACAATTTTAAAAATTTGGAACCGCTTTCCAAGCAAAATGGGAAAATGATAGGTTTATTGGCAATCTAATTCAAAGGGAAAATATGTTGTTTTAATGAGCATCTTGGTTTATTCTACTGCACATATATTTTGATTGGTTGATTTAAAATCCAAGCATGGGATATATTTGGATATGGAATGTTTCACTTATGAATTCTTGTGATTATCATGGACATTGGTTAATTTTGAAGGGTGGAAATGCTTCTGTAGAAAAAAAATGGGGGACATACAATATACTTTGTGCTAAGTATTAAGCATGTACATTAAACTTGAAAACTTTATGGAAGGTGGAAAACTCGACTTTGAATTGAATTGTTGTTTGATAACTATAGTGGATTATGCACTGAAGGTGTTAGTGTGCTCGTACTGGGTTATGGTTGATAGATTTAATGTAAGATATGACGTGCAATTACTACATGTCTCTCTAACCATACCTTGAGGTCGCCACCCTCACTTGGTTTTCATTTTGTTGATTTCTTGGTTGGTGTTGCCTCCATTTTACTCGGCCTTGGAATAAATAGTCATGTTTGTGGTTTTCCCTGGCATTAAACATACATGTATGAAAGCTCCTACTGCTCCATCCATGAAATATAGATCTGCTCAAAATTAAATCATAATTTTGGCTCTTGCATTTGCTTACATACTATTTTTTTTTCAAAGTTTAATGCATGTGGGTATCAAATTTGTAATGGAATTTAAATGGAGTTCCTCTTTATTGGCATTTAAGTGTTCAAGCTGATTCATAGTCGAAATTTCCTTTTTGTTTGAATGAAATTGTGTCTAGAATATGTGGTTGCTCTGATGCTATTCCTGTTAGAAAAATAATTATGGAAAATATTGTTCGAGTTTCACTCTTCTCTGGTCATTAAAATTAGAGAGTTTTCTTCCCCCTATGATATAAAAGAATCGTTGTTTGATTAATTCCATTACCCAGTCTTGAAATATTTGTAGCTCCTTCAAACTGTCTGTCAATTGTTTGTATATATATGGGCATATTTTCTTGCATCCACCATGAGGAGTCTATGGAGAGGTCTGTGGAAATTATGTTGTGATAAGATATGGTTAAAGTGTTCTTTTTTGAAAAACCATTGAAGTATTCGCCTTCATGTTCACCCAGACCTCAGTTCTTTTATTGATGAGTCACAATTTCAAACTTCGAGCTCGATGTTTGTTATCAGTGGTTAATCCAACATTGGAGAGGTTGGATATTCACATCTTATTTATCATGTATCCATGGGGTTTTGCCAATTTTTTAAATGTATGATGTTAGAATAATAACACCAGGTTCATTGGGTTTTGAACACAGTATGTTACACAACAAACATTGAAAGTTGTGACACCTGCCTCATATGTTGAAGAATTGTTGACTATGTTGTGTTCCATTGCCCGCTTGATGTGGTTTGGTTTTAGTAGTGTTGAATATACCTATTGACAATCTATTATAAAAAAAAATCTACGAATAAAATAAATAAAAGTGTACAATGGATAGTCTTGGATCTTTTCTTGGGTTTTGAAATATTAGTGTGTTGGATTTGACTTACTAAACAAAGAAAATTTTCAGAAATTATTGATTACAATGGCATTTTTTGGGGTATCATTGCATGTAGTAGAAAAATAATCATTTTCCCTCTCATTATACCATTTTTTGCTCACTATATTCCCCTCATCCTCCCAAATACATTAAAACACTCCCCGTTTTGTTACTATGAATTTAAAATTCTTTATGGAAAGAAAAAAGATTAATATAAAAGTTGGTTAACGACTAGCATTTGGAAGGTTGGATTTAGATACAGTCTCTGTTACTTCTACTTTTGATTGAATGATATTCATTTATATTTCCCCATCCATGCTACCATTTTTCACACATTATAAACCCCTCATATTCCCAATATCCCTACCACTCCCTTTTCAAGTTGCAATTGATGATGAAGTTTTAAGGTGTTAATGGATGAATTGCATGTGTTTTGTGGTGAATAATAGAGCCAACTTTTTTATTTTATTTAGGTAGAGTTTCATGCATGGATTGTTAAGAGTTTTTCATGACATTTTGGAATATTTCTTCAGGATGAGATTCTTTAGCAGAGGCAATAATGGAAGAGGCAATAGATGTTGGAAGATTGATTGTTTTCATTGATGTCAACCCTATTCATTGGTTTTGGACGGCAAGATTGATGAAGGTATTTGGACATGAAGGATAATGCACATGAAGATACAACACCCATGGATGGATAGTATACATCATGTTGTTTCTGGTGGTATGTGGCACGCCACGTGGATCCTCATGGTTGAGGAGAAATGAATTTTTGAAGATGACAAAGTGAA
>JZKD02S0054071.1:238619-287400 GCA_000966675.3 Picea glauca | reverse complement strand
AGGATTGTATCTTCCTCTTGGAGGTTTATTCCTCCCTTTATATTTGGAAGCTGTAGCTACCTTTGGAAGTCATTACTTCCCTTGAACAATAACTATTGATTATTTATCATATATTATGCATTGTGTATTGTGGTGTATTGGTGTAACTCTTATATTATTGTTCATTGCTCATTGGATATAATTGAATGGTTTGAGTATAATTTGAAAAGGTTTTTAAATTATACTTGATATTGATTCACCCCCCTCTCAGTATCAACAAATGGTATCAGAGCGGGTTACCTTCAATATAGTTTAACCACTGGAAGGAAGAATCTAATAAGAAACATAAGACAAAATTTCAAATGGGATTCCACCATTTGATGGAAGAAACTTTGAATACTGGAGTAATAGAATGGAAACTTACTTGAAAGATCTTGGGGCATATTTTTGGTTCTCAGTTGCTTCAGGATACAATGCTTTGAAGAAACCAAAGACTGCAACTCAGAAGAAAGAAAAAAGGAATAACAAATTGGCAATAGATACCATCCTGGATGGATTGACAGATTTAGTGAAATCCAAGGTGGGATCATGTGCATCATCAAAAGAGCTCTACGGCAAGCTACAAGACCTTTATGCAAGGGAAGAAGCAAAAGAATAAGAAGAAGAAGAAGAAAATTACAACATCTCAGATTTCAAAGAAGCAAATAAAGGTCAGTTCTTTTGCTTTAATTGTGAAGGAGTAGAACATGTTGAATTTGAATGTCCTAATCCAAGGATTGAAAGAGATGAAACTGAAGAAGAAAATTCCAATGAAGAAGAAGAAAATCATGAAGAAAAAATGATTCAACAAGAAGATGAGAATCTTAAAAAATTGAAGCATGTTGAGATTGAAAATAGCAAGCTCAAAGACACACATAGAAAACTAAGAAGTGAATTGGGTAGTTGTGAAAAGATAGTTGTAATATTGAAGAAACAATTATAATACTTTGAGAAACTAAGAGAAGAAAACAATTCCTTGAAAAATTTACTCGAAGAAGAAAGAAGAATAAGAGAAGTAAGGAATGTCCAAATGATGAAGAAAGAAGAAGATTGTGAGAAACTTGAACAAGAAGTTGTCTTATTGAGGAAGAGCTTAAGAAACTCTCAAGTGCCAAAATACTTAACACGCATTGGATGCATGGGTGAAACTTCATACAAAGAAGATGCAAATACCAAGAAGAAGGTTGAAGAAAGAGCTACATAGTCAGTTGATGAGAAGTGGACCGAGATACCAGAAAGAAGGAGTGATTACAAAAGAGATGAATATCCAAGAAGACCTCCTACCTTCAGGAATCAAAGAATCTTCAATCAGTATGAAGGAAACTACAGAAGAGTAGATCATGAACCCATATGGACTACATCACAAAGAAGTCCACTTACTCCAAGGTATCAAAATTTCTTTCTTGGTCATTGTTATAGTTGCAAAAAATTTGGACATAAGGCAATTAATTGCAAAATCAATGAAAGGAACAAATACAAAAGAAACATGAATGCTGTAAATAGAAGATATGGATATAATCATGGATTTGTCAACATAAGTTATAATTCATTTTCCCCATTGATGGACAAAAATATTGTATGCTACAGATGTAATTATCTTGGTCACAAAGCACAAGATTGCAGATATATGAATGAAGGTTTCCCTATGACAACCGCAATATGGAGAATGAAAGAGATTCCAAACAATGAAGATTGTCAAATAGCATCAACCACTGAAGAATGTAAAGAAGAAGATGAATGGTACATATATAGTGGATGTTCTTCACACATGACCGGGGATCAAGACAAATTCATCAGCTTGAAGAGAAAGGGTGGAAATGTTGCATTTGGAGATGACTCATCTGCCAAAATACTTGGAGAAGGTGTAGTATATCTTGGAAGAAAAAATGCAAAAGCAAATAATTTCCTATTGGTTGAAGACTTGAAACATAATCTACTCAGTGTTATTAAAATGTGTGATCAAGGATACACTCTTACATTTGACTCCTGAAAATGTAAAATGGGAGAAAATAAATCAGGAAGATTGGTTGCAACTGCAACAAGAAGACAAAACAACATATACATCCTAGACATGAAGAAGAGAGATAAGACATAATCCACACAAAAGAATTCCAAGGAAGAAAAAGTTCCAAAGACCAAAAATAAGGATGAAGTATTATTGAGTGCCACATGTTCAGGGGGAGCATCCCCAAAGAAGAAGGTCACCTTATGCCATTGAACTTAGGGGGAGAAGCCCTACCCTTTTCCATTGATGTCAAAGGGGGAGATAAATCGAGATCATGATGGTAGGGGGAGCATGAGTGTTTCCATCAATGACAAAGGGGGAGATTGTTGGAAGATTGGTTGTTGTCATTGATGTCAACCCTAGTCATTAGTTTTGGACTACAAGATTGATGAAGGTATTTGTACATGAAGGACAATGAACGTGCATATACAACACCCATGGATGGATAATATACATCATGTTGTTTCCGTTGGTATGTGGCACATCACGTGGATCCTCATGGTTGAGGAGAAATGAATTTTTGAAGATGACAAAGTGAATTGAAGAAGGAAGTATAGGTAGGCCCTGAAGATAATTAAAGAAAAGAATTACAAAATAAGAAAGTGCTAGGTCGACCCTAATGTTAAGAGGAAGTGACATAAATGGTATAAATACATATCATTATAAATTAATTTTTATACATAAGTTGAATTTTAGAGGAAATCATAAGTAAAGAAGGTTGGATTTCAAGGGAGGATGAAGTCTTTTGGTGATGTGTTCTAAGGTATGTTATTTACAGGTCATCTTACCATTTTCGCTATAATTTGTTTTCTATAACAATTAATATGGTGAAATTGCTATGGTATTAAGAATACATATCAAGGTACCTTTTGTAAAATTTTAAGCTCTTTATTCTCTATAATTATAGAGATACACTCTGTGGAAGATAGGGTTTTTGACTAGTCTTGAAGCTAGTCATAAACATGTGTTCCAGGTAAAATAGTCATAACTTATTCATAGAGAATCCAAATGAAGTGAGACAAATTTCATTGGAAATAGTACATACTTTAGTTTCTTGTGTGTGAGTTTCAAAATATTATGTTAAATATTGAGCGCGTGGCATTCTATACAAGTTCTCTCTCCTGAATAAACCAGAATTGATTAAAGTCTACCATTCTCTCTATAACTTATTTTTGGGGAGGATTCAAGGAATGAAACTTGGAGGAGTTTCAGAGAATACATTGAGTAATATTATCTATAGGATTAGAATATTCCAAGAATTGAAGAATTACAGAAGTTGAAGAAGTCTCAGGAAGCATTATCAGGCTCTATGTGATGGTTGGTTGATGGTGATGATTTAATGTAAAGTTTTATTATCTCTCATATATTCTTGGGTGGAAGGAAGGGGAAAGGATGGAGAGTTCAACCCTTGCTTGATATTGGAGGATTGTATCTTCCTCTTTGATTTTTATCCCTCCCTTTATATTTGGAAGCTATAGCTACATTTGGAAGTCATTACTTCCCTTGAACAATAACTATTGATTATTTCTCATATATTGTGCATGGTGTATTGTGGTGTATTGGTGTAAGTCTTATACTATTGTTCATTGGATATAATTGAATGGTTTAAGCATAAGTTGAATTTTTTTTTAAATTGTACTTGATATTGATTCACCCCCCCTCTCAGTATCAACAATAGAGGCAGAGGAAATTCGCAGAGAGGCCATAGAAATCCTTGATTTTCAATACATTTTGATGTTGATCCACATGAATTAAATCAACTCTTTCAAGCTAGTTTCTTCAACTTAGTTGGCTAGGGGATCCTCCATCCCTGACCTGAAATACCTCCCTTCCAAGCATATCAAAATTTTTATGGTATTCGTGTTCCTCCTCATGTGTCAATGCAACCAAAACCGCCTGCCAATGATGGTTGGCAAGAGATTGTCCACTAACTTGTTTCTCATTACCATGGTTGACCTACTACTTATTTTCCATTACCCCCTCCACCACCACCAAAGAATCCAATTTCCCAAGCTGATCATGTTGTCTCACCTGTGCAGTCATCTCATGCTTGTAAGAGGTTAAAAACCAATGTTCCCAAGCATGTGCAAGATAAATGAAAAGGAGTGGCCATTGCCTCTAAATCATCCAAAGAGTCCTTTGAATATGTGTCTTCACGTCTTGAATATTCATATTAAGGATGATTGTTCTCATGTTATCAGTGCAGTACAACCTCAAGGTTCCAATCAGCCTAAGGCTTCCACAAAAATATCAAAAGGAGACAACAATGAGAAGAGTCCAAATGCCTCTCACAGTAAATATGGTTTTTAATGATGATTTATGTTATTTTCTATTGGGGACAGTATTTTTACTTTGACAATGTTTTGGACAACAATCATATATTTAAATAGTTTTTTTGGACAACATGGATATAGTGTTATTTTTGGATATGGCCATATTATGTTTTGCTGATATTTAAAACATTTTGATCATAATTATGAGAACGAGAGTTATAAGGAGGATATTTGAATCAAATGATTGAGTTTTATATTTCGTGTTTGATGATTATTAAAATAAATAATTGGGAGTCACAAGGGGTCCCACCTATTTAGTTATTTTTTAATTAAGACCCTTATCTATATATATTATTATTATTTGTCTCAACTAATTAGTTAAGCTAATAAGGCTTAACTAAAAAAAAGGTAGTTGAACTATCATAACTTATTGAGAAGGAATAAAAGCTCAATGAAAGAATGAGACAAGCGAGGGTGAATATAAGAACTACAACCATAAGGTTTGCTCTATATTAGTAAGATACTTTCAATTTTCATTCTTTCTGATTTTACTAGAAGGCTTAACCCTCTTGATGATAACAGGGTCTTATTGAAGGCAAAATGATTCAAAAACTGAATCACATATTTCAACAACTTGTTTTAAAGGTGTATGATTTATCTTTGGAAATTTGTGTATTCTTGTTTGTTTATGAATTGAATTTCATGAATGATAACAAATATCTTGCAGATTCAAGTGACAACATTTTTGGCAAGACGATACATATCTTTAGCTTCGGTTTTATTTTTGTTGTCAAATTAATTTTGTACGGTGCCCATCGAAGGCTTCTAAATCTGAATTTTGTCACTACCTTTGCAAGGGTTCATAAACATAACTCAATTTTGTATCTCATAATGAAATAAATACAAAAATTTGATTACTATTTCAGTCTCACATATGTGTTTTGAATGATCTGGTTCATTCTTTTGCTTTTTATCTCCATGTACATACTTATGTAATTTTTGTACACATTCATGTAACTTTTGTTAAGTTTATTTTCTTTGCACAACCTTGATGCCTTGTAATTAATACCTATGGATTAAGTGATTGTTTTAAGGATATAAACCCGTGTGACATTCCCAACTATCTTTTCTTAGTCTGACAAGATATGAAAATGCTTGAGTAAGGTTTTCCATACTTTTTCCTCAACAAATGATTGTGGACGAGCATAAGATAAATTGATTTTTCTTAAGTTTGAATGTATGTGCATGTGTAAATTATGAAAGTGCGCCAATTATAGACATGCACTCTTAATGATAATGCATATGATTGAGTGCAGGGTGAAAAAAACATGTGAATACATGCTTATGAAATTCCTATGGAATCATAGGTAAGCATCTGAAATGACAGAGTTGCTTCTAGCTTCAAAATGGAAATCATTTTAGGAGATGATAAAGAGCAACAAGGAAGTTGCATTCTAAAAAAGTATCATGTGAAGGGACTGTGTAAAGACCTTGTCAAAATGACAAAGCCATGGAATTAATGATTGTTGATAATTAGGTAGTGGGATGCAAAAGCCTATGTGTATAAGAATTATTAAATTCATAAGCTAATCATGATGTTTTAATATGTTGATTTTGAGGTCATGGTTAGATCAAGATCAGAGACATTCTCCTGTTGTGCCAATGAATGAAAGTAAAGTTAGCCAAATGGTGAGATGTTGGCTTAATTTTCCAACTCACCATGGTGGAATGTCTGACATAGTTGTGTGGTATTCTGGAGGCAATACAAGGACACATTGTGGAAATGTGACCATGGGTATTGGCACATTGGTTGAGTTTCTTGTCATGATTGATTTCATTATGAAAATATCAATATGCTAAGATAATGCACATGTGAGGAATGATACTCTCATTCCATTTCATATGATTGACAAATAGAAGTGATGCAATTGTTAGTACACACAAATTTAAGATCACATGGTGATACACTCTAACTGTGCAATGAAAGCATAATGTGCATGGGAAACTAACAATATGTTTGGTTGTATGAAGGATTGAGAATTGAAAAAATATTAGTCTTGGACATGGCAACAATCTAAATCCATAAGGAAGGTTGATTCCAACAACTACAAGAGACAAAATGTTATGAAAATGAAGTATCATACTTGTGGGATATGAGTTCCTATATGGAGAAAAACTAAACTTGATTAGTGGAACTTGATATGTGTGGAAATCATATTTAAAAAAAAATTGGTTGAATTTTTTATAATGGCATCTCACAGTCATTGTATGCATTTGATACAGGTGAGATGGAAAAGTTGTCCTRAAAGGAYARATGATAGCTACTGAGCYGGAAAGCACRAAAAATAGGTCATTKTTGTGAMATTAGAACCATATGAYACTSCATGATTGTTTATGGGATTTTTCCTTGTTACCTTGGGTCATGTCACAACAGACCCTGACTGTATTCAAAAGACAAACCCCACCCTCACACATACAAAATGGTAATCAAATAACTATTTTTGGAAAAGCGAATATAAGAGGTCACACCTTGTATCCTATCATTTGATGCCATTCCTCACTCTTGACCTTTGATTCACTTCTGATCTCTGTCGATATCATCCTGCAAAAGGAGATCAAGTCTATGTTACCACTAGGTAGTTATGAAAACAAGTCATACATGTAATAATAAAATTCATATATGTAAAGAAAGTAAGCATATACAAATATACTAAACAATATTACATAAATATGGAGGGAAAGAGAACTATTTTATTGAAAAAAATATGAGTAGGTACTTACAACCTGACTCTAATCATTGGTACTAGCTCGAAGCCAACTTCCCAGGTTCCTCCGCTGGTCCTTCGAGAATCAATTCTATAGGATGACTCTTCCTCGGATGACCTAGAAGGGATAGTAACACACCCTATGGTCATATATATGGGAGGAAGGAATTCTTGAAAATGAGCTTCCAGAATAGGGATGTTGCTCAAGGGATCATGGAATGATGGAAGCTTGCAAAACTGTCAACATAATCTTGCCAAGAATGTCCCCCTCACACATGCCCTCATAGGTGATTTTATACTATCCTCAAGAGGTTGAGGTGGTTGAATTCTATTTTGTGCAGGCCAAGGGAAGTTTGGAAACAAGCCCAACCAAAAAACCCACCCAAAAATGTGGAATATTTTTATTTTTTCATATTTTTGAGGGCATCCACTAGTTGCAAACTGGAAAGGTGAGGACATCTAAAATTTTCACATGGGTGTTGTTAATCCTTGAGAAAACCTCCTTGATTGTTGAGGATATCAGTGTCAAAGAATTCAATAATTGGGTATTTTCTTGCTTGGATGGAGATGGAAAAGGTTAGGAAACTCAATCTATTAATCAACCTTCAATGCCAAGGTTTCGGGTTTGCAAGTTATGTCAAAGACCAAGGAGTTGAACATATAAAACATGGATCAAGGTTGCAACTTTCTGTGAAGAAATGAAAAGAAGAAATAGGAAGGAATGCTAAACACACAAACTACTTCTTTCAGTTATAACTGATCATTCAACATGAAGAACAATTCATAAAAATGATTTTAGACATATGAATTCAAATATGAAAATGAACACAAAATACAACAATAGGCTATGTAATGATGCCTTCAATTGCATAATTGTTGAAGCTTGTAAACTAGAAATAGTGCAACAAATTTAGTCATAGAAGAAGAAAAGAATACATGAGATGATGATCCAACTCAAATGATCAGTGTCCTTATGATGATCACAACATGAAAAGATTTAGGATTTCCCTTCTCATAATATTACATAAAGCCCACTCTCTTTTGCCTCACACTCTCCAATGCCTCTCAGGCTCTCCAACCCCTCATTACATTTCATTCATGTATATATATTCTAGGCAGTTTCTAGATCCAAAATAAATGGATCAAAAGTAATTAATTATGATGAAGTTGAGAGCATCTTTGACATCCCCCCCCAAAAAAAACAGTTGGAAATATTTTAAGGAAAAATATAGCAAATTTGTTGGAGATCCAATATTTATGGGATTAATTTGACCAAATATTTGTTGGAACTTTCTCATGACTATCATCCTTTAGATGATGTTGACAGGTGTTTTAAATGATAATCATGCTCCAAACAAGCCTCGAGATTCACTCAATAGCTCGTTGTCTTCAAAATATGCATATTCTATTTCTCTGAATATTACATGCATTTTGGTAGTGTTTTAGTTTTAAAATGTTGACAAGCGCTACCAAAATAATTGTCCGTAATTTTTTAAAAAAATAAATAAACCCGACTGTAAAATTTGAACAAAAATCCTTCAGGAACAGAGTACTGAAGTCTTGATAAATTTCAAAAGTGTTGAACAACCCTGAACATGAACCATAGATCACAATCACATAAACTTATTCACCCATCAACAAAATACTTTGTAAATGCTCGGGCCATTTGATCATGATGCCCCTGCAACTTTTGGTAGAATCCGTAGCAGCCAATTGTATTTGGAAATAGTTCACCTGAAAAAGAAAAACCTAAGACCTGACTCTCTATTTCTGGAGACAATACATGACTCAATAATTTCAAGAAGGATATCTCTGTAATAGGGTAAGAAAAACAAGGAAACTTACAATTTCAAAAAACTTGGTCTCTTTACACAACAAACAGAGGATAAACACAATAAAATTGGGTTATGATGACAGGTAATGGAGATGAGTAAGATATTGGGCATAGTATTCACATGGGTGATCATGATGAGGATTAAGTGACAACTCAAATACCGACTTGAAAGTATTTTGAATTTTGAAAAATTGAAAAGCGCGGGCTGGGAATTAATTTTGGAAATTTATATATTTTTTAAAATTTTACGCATGCATTTTTGTAGCGGGAAGGCTATTTCTTATGTGAAAACACTACCAAAATATCACTTTGTTAGAAAGGATTAAAATTTTTCATCAATTTCCCAAAGACCCCTAACATGCCTTAACAAAATCTAAAAACCTCAAAGAGCCACCCTATCAAACCCATGTGCAAACAAGTGACTTGCGGATGGAAACAAAAACATTGCGGTTTAGGTGATTTTGATGAAGGAGGATGGGTTTAAGTTTGCAATATAGGGAAAAGGACTAAGCCATATCACGAATGAAATTGATGTGGAAATTTTTGGCATAACAATGATCACCATTGAGATGTACTATGTTATGTTAGAGAAAGCTAGAGGGACTCATTATCCATAAGAATGTATAATTCTTTGTACTCTTCCTATGTGAGGAAACCTTCACAAGATGGATCACCAGAGGGACTGTGTAGAAGAGAATGGGGTGCATGAGCCTGAAGGGTGAGTCACTGCAAGGAAGAGGAGACTTTAATGAATAAGCATGATAGTTGGGATCATGAGCACATTGGGTATGCCAAATAAAATAGGGAGTTGATCTCTAATGTGGCAGCCATATGGATGCAGATCCATGATCATATAGATAAGTATTTCACTAAAATGTATAATTCCACCCTAAATTATGAATATCAATGGAAAAAATTATACATTGAATTGGTTCTAATATGCATGTTATTTGGTAATTGTGGTAGGCATGTGCTGAAAGGATAGAAGTTTGGATATGGACCAGACCATGAAGAGAACACTATTGAAGAAGCTAAAGGATGAAGACATGGAAATGATCATTGATATGAAGAAGAACACTAAGGAGGGTGTTCTTGTTAAGGGGGGGGATGTGGCACTCCCATTTTGATCCCCTAATTAATTTTTAATAAATTGTGTTTAGAAATGGTTTATCTTAGCATGGAGATATTATTTCCATGCCATGGAATATAAACATTGCAAATATATATTTGTTAATAAAATATGCCACACAACTGACTAAAGGATGGAGCACTGACACTAACCATGATACCACAAGAAAAAACTAGTGAGGGGATTGTGAGTTACTGCCCAATCAGTCAAGCTTCACCCAAGAGCCTTATTGACTCAACTCATTTGAATTATTATTTTTTCTCTTCCCATTTCCCAAAATCGGTCAATGAAGGGGAGGTTGGTAGTTGATTATCCAACCACCTACAATAAATAGGTATGGAAAGCGAAGGTTGGAACACTGAAGACTATCATCCTAGGTACACCAGGTACCATCCTTGACCCCATGAGCTCCTCAGACAGAGGAATTTGAGAACCTTATGAGGAAGAAACCCATGTGAGGTAAAGAAGAGGTGGGGGGTGGAGAGAATTATGGTATAGTAAAGAAGATAGTGAGAGAAGAGAAATATATACGCTATATTGGAGTATAGAAACCCTGAACTTGACCTAATAGAGGGCCAAGATATTGATGCTAGATGGAAAATAACCTGGCATCAATAAGGGAGGTAACTAAGGGACTATGTAGTAGAGAAGGGGCTCCCTGATGTAGAGGTTACTCAGTTGGGAAGGCACCTGAGAAACATTGTGGAAAACCTTGGTTTGGTGGGGAGGAGGTTTTTCTTATTGTGAATTGTTGTGAAGGAGAGTGGTATTCACACCCAACCTTTTGTTTCACTGAGAAAATGTGAGTTTCCATGGTGGTGTCATGGTATGGCACAAGGGTGGCCTATTGTAGAAAGATGACAGTGCAACAAAGCCTATGGTTGGGTGGAAAAGAAATCACCCTCAGACAGTTGCAACAAATAAGTCTCTATTGTGCTCTTTGTTATGCTTGTAAAATATGTAAATATGCATGCTTCTATAATCAATTGAATTGCATGGTTATGAGTAGAAATATGTAAGGAAAGTGAATGAATGCGTGCCTATGTTTCATGTATGCAAAGTAGTGTATCTTCTATATTTGATTTTCCCGTGAAAGGAAATAAGATTAATATTAAGTTGAGGATTGAATTGGATGTATGAATTTGTAATTTTTCCTATATAGCAAGTTCATTCCATGTTGGTTATCCTCTCATGAACATATGCACAAGTAATCTAATATTGATGGTTTAAAAACCTTGTGAATTGGCATGAATTGTTTATGTGTAAAAATATAATTCACAAGATTACATAGCAAGATTTAATGAGGGTGTGAATGTAGAGGAATATGAGTTTCCTAGATTCCCTTTTTCCTCTCAAAATCCTTGTAAAGGAACGTCAAGGAAAAAAACCCCAATATCTAGATCGTTTACCAGGTGCAGAGCTAGTAGCGACTAGTCAGGAATCTCTGTATATGCTAAGGGAGAAAATCTATATACGGATAAGTCCAAGAACATGATCAGTTTGAATGAAAATCAAACCAAGAGGAACCCTGATATCTGAAAGTCAAGGATCTTGGATTTTTCAAAGAGGGACTTAATCAAATGTTTATATCTCAGATATGGAACTTGGAGGTGGAACCCTGAATCTAGACACTAGACATCCGAAGTTTGGAAAAATGGGACTTTGTTAGGAAGTATGTATTTTGGATGTCGAACCCAACATTGAATAGTGAGATAGAACGAAACTCGATGGAGGGAACCTTACAGTGGGTTATGAGCTAGAGTGGTTCTGGCCTGTGGAACTCGACATGTGGAGCCATGCGATATCTGAATTAGTGAAAATATGGGATTTCAAGTAAGTCAAATTTTTCCAGAAAGTTGAATCCTGGATATGCCTGGAACCTCGCGAAAGGAACCTAGATATCCAAATAGTGGACATCTAGAAGATTCACAAATGGAATTATTCAAACATTCCATATCTCAGATGTGGAACCTAGCACATGAATGATGAGCTAGAGAGGAATCACATGATATCTAGAGTATCAAACATCCCATAATTCAAATAATTAGACTTTTGAAGAAAGTCGAATCTAGATATGGAAACGTGACACAGTGGAACCTTGAGGATGTGATGTGATGCTAAAAATATTCCACGTGGAGATGGCATGAACTCCACGTAGATGGTTACATGGAAAAGTTAAGGTGGCAAAGCCATGGTTGTTACACATTATTTTGGTCACCCCAGTGATCCATTGATAACATGTGTTCATGTTCCCATGAAAAGATAAAAATAGCCTTTCTCCATGAGGAAAGTAATTGGCTTGCTCTTCTCAAAAACTCTTTTAAGGAAGGTCATCACATGTTGCACTATACACAGGGTGAGACGATGCCTGATCATCGCCCTCTACTCTCAAGTTGGGATGTGATGTCTCCACAGGCTGCTATATAGATAGGGTGCGACAATGTCGAAAAGCTAAGAAAAGGTCAAGGGGATCTCTTAGAAGATGAGGTGGCCTCCGAATGGTTGGGATCTTACTTGCTTATATGATTTGGTGGGATCATCCTAATATCTTCAACCATATCTCCCACACATTATATAAAGAGGGATCTCACATGGAAAAGGGCTAAGGTTAATGAAGGTTGATTCAAGCAAGATTAATGTTGAATAGGCTAAGAATTGGATGAGGAATTATACTTCAGTTCATACTTGAGAGCTTCATTTCAATTCATCAAGACATTATGGATCTTCTTCATTCAAGGTTGGAGAAAGTGTGTGTGTGTTGGAGCAAAGGGCCATCGAGAGGGGACCTTGCGACATCAAGGATTTGGTTGTAATCTCCACTTTCATTTTAATATGATACAGTAATATTTTTCTTTCCCATAAAACTTGCTTTGTTTTATTGTATGATTCCTTGATCACATACATAGGTTATTTTTTAGTATATTATATTTCTTTCACTTTGGTTGGTTTGTGTTCCCTTGCAGATTCAATATCACAGGAGCACCAAGGTGGAGCTAGGATAACAACGACCAGATGAAGCGATATTTAAACGACATGTTTCCCCATCTCTTGTTAAATAGTAAACTCAATGGTTAGAGCTTAGGGAAAGTGTCATATTCTATTTTGTTTTGTTTTAGATCTAGGTGGATCTAGGGAGATCTGTTTATGTCCACATTTACCGATAAGTCCCATAACAAAATTGGCAACCATAGTAGGGATACAAAATCCTTTTGATTTTTTTCTTCCCATTTTCCTTTAGAATTCCTTCCTCAGATAAATTTCATTCTCTGATTCTGTGGGTGATCCATTTGGATTCCCTGGGTCTAGAAGTTCAGTTAGATTTTTTGTCTTTCTTCCAATTTTTCTTCATTTGCAGAGATCATCGCACTGTGTCTCACTGGCAGCCTACGAAGACCCTTGGACGTCGCATCATGCTTGACCAATCTAGTGCAACGACGTCGCACTATTCTCTGCTAGTAGCCTACGATGACCTTTGCTCGTTGTATTGTGTCCCATACCTAGCCTGCGACGACTCCTGTAGATTTTGCTGGAGTGAGTCAATTTGTCTTTTTCCCTCCCAGTTTTTCCTTAGTTGTAGGGGATGTACTTCTAATGCCTATGTTTGATTGATCTCTGAGTTTAAAGCTTGCTTGTGATTGGTTTTCAGTGATTGAAAGTCTTTCTTTGCATTTTGCAAGTTTTTTTCCTTTTGATCATTGTCACAAGGATATAATCTTAGATCTTGATTTGGGTGCTTGTTTGACAAAGGGTATTTGGTTTGCATGAAATTTTGGATTCATTTTATTTTGCAGATTTTTTTTTGCTTAAGAGACACTTTTTTCTTGCATATGACAAAAGGTTTTCTTGTCTTTTTCATTTTGTCTATATTACGAGTTTGATTTGGGAATTGTGTTGAGAATGTCTTGATTTTCTTGGATTACATTTTCCTTTCATCATTACATATTTGATTTTGTTTTACAAAGGAAGAATTGAATTCATTTATTCTTTTTAGTAATCTCTCATGAGGAAATTCTTACATTCAAAATATTTGTTAAAGAGAAGAATTGGAAAACTTTGTAGTTCATGATTATTTGGAATTGTCTTCATTCGAAATTAAGAAATTGCAATTCGTAGCTTTTTGTACTTCAAAATAATACCTTCTCCCTATTGTAATTAGAGTTCTTTGAATTGAAAAATTGCACATTCATCTCTTTTTGTATTTTAATGGGTCAAGGTCACAAGTTCATCAGTTTCATGTCCATCTCCCTTTTGAGTAAACAACAACTTCTAAAACACAACGTAAATTTAAAATTTATTAGTAACTTTTATTTTCTAGGGATATTTTTCACCAACATTAGCTAGGATAGTGCTTTGGAATAGGTTGTAAGGCACACTCTCCAAAGCATCAAAACACACAATAGTATCTTGTGATGGGAGAGTTCAAATCCAATTGCTGCATTTTATCCTGGGAATCCCTTCTCACACAAGGGTCAAAACCAAGGTCGCATTAAGACTGGTAGATTTACTCGCCCTGTTTTGTTGATATTGGTGTAGAGATTGCGCGTATTATTGGGGGTCACTTGAAGGTATACAGACGATTATGTGTGGGAGCCTCTCGAGTTGATTTTGGGCTAGATACTCTACCTTTGCGTGTAGATCAGACTGTCGACATTGTTTCCACAGGCATCATTGTTATAGTCGGTAACCTTAGTAGCCTATCTCTTTAGGGTCTTTACACGAGTTGACTGTGGAGGGGAAAGTATTCACACTACCTGGAATCAACATTAGCCAAACTCACTCGGGCTCCTTGGAGGGTGTTGGGCTCTAAATATGTCCTAAAACTAGTCTTAGTTTAACATTAATTTATTAACTTGAGGATTTATCTTTTATCTCAAGAACATCAACAAAGTCTATGCAGATATCTTGTAGAGGATAAAATCGCGTAGCTAAAGAAAACCCAAGTTTATCCACAATCAAGTTCCTCAAATGTTCATTTAAAGATTTTAAGACTAATATCTTATTTAATAGAATTGAAATCTGATTACTAACATGTTGTGAATGAAAAGGAACTAGCTAATCTGCTGAATACATTTAACTAAGAAGCAACGATTGAATCTAAGTAAATGACTTCCAGAATTAACTATTAACTATGAATCGAATTGCTGGAAAGGAAATAGCGAATTACTCTAATGGAAAGAAACAACAACTGTAATCTAATCAAAAGGGACAACAAATATAACTGAACGAAAAGGAACAACAATTGTAACTTTAACTGAAAGGAATGACAAATGTAATCTATTTGAAGGGAACAACAAATGCGAATCTAAGTAAAATAAACAACACATATGAAAAATTGAGGAACTATCAAGCAACAAAATACAGTAATGGAAGTTGGAATCAACAATCATTAACACTCAAAAGAAATGTCTATCTTCTGTATGCAAAATAGTGTGAAATCATTAACACACTTATGCATTCATCTTAACTATTGTAAAAAAGAATTGAATCGAAAAACATAAATCAAATTGATACAATTACAGCTGAAATAGTAGCTCCTTTAGACTGGGCCCTTGGCCCTTGGTCCTTAGAAGCACTGCTACTAGAAACTCAGTATGTAGAAATGGTGAAAACGATCAAAGCTTTTATTAACTTCATAACTAGTACATCATTCAAAAAAACTGCTTGCGCAGAGTAACTATGAGTCTGAATACTTGAACGCAATTCTTAGATTGTCTTTTAGGATCTATTATCCTCTCTATATAAAATAATCTGAGTAAATCAATCCATCCCGAGGATCGGAAGATCCTCAGGATTTCTTTACTATTATAAAGTTACAATATAGAAAATAAAATCATCTTTAAAACTACTTTGCACCAAAAGTCCTTAACCTCCAATAGCTCATGCATATTCAAGATCTCCTTTGCTATTTTGGTTTTGACAATATTTATCCAATCCTGTAACAGAATCAAACAATTCCAATCGCATTTTAGAATCTATTCAACATAACTTCAATACTATCGGTAGAAGAAATATTAATCATTTTCTATACTATTTATCCCTAATTAACAGAAAAGTCAATAAAGATTGTATCATGAATTGTGGGAATAAGGAGGATATTTGTACCTTTTTCATAACCTAACAGAGGGTATACCCACGATTATGTGTGGGAGCTTGCACCAGGGTGTAAGTCTGTTAAGCAGGTCATCAACGTAACTTTTCCACCTGCTTTATCCCAACCCCTTCTTGTCTTGATTTCGCGACGTTGGATTTCATCACCAGCTATTGACTTTGAAATAAGAAGGTTTGTTTGCTTGGTTTGATTCTTAGATTTTATTAGTGAGTACTATTTGTTTCTTTATTTGGCCATAGATTTTTTTCATTCTTTACTTGGTTCAGCCAACATTAGCCTTTTTCATTCACATAGGATGCAGGGGCTACCCCAGTAAGATCCATAATGTTACCTCCCTTTGCTTCCTAATTCACCAGAAGGCTCTCCCAAGGGAGTAGTCAACAACGAAGTAGCTTTTGAAGTTGGAAGCACACACTCTTTGGAAGGATTTTGAATTGGTTTGGATTCCTTAGAGGTGTTCCCACTTCCCCAAAACCCGTTGTTGAGTGCGAGACAAGATCCGCATATCCTTCGGATGAACTCGTCTAGAGAAATTGTTGTTGTTGATAATATTGAAGTACCTACTGGACCTAATGCAGGATCTGGAGTAGAGGATCCACTTTTTCAAAGTGAATCATTTAGGACCCCGACTCATACTGTCAGAACTTCTAATCCTAGTTCCATCCATTTGAGAGTACGAGATATTTACGACAACCTAGGAGTAAGCCCTGATCATCCTATGGAATCACAAATGCTTGAGATGTTTGTTACCTATACGGTACCTTTAGACCATTTTACTGGTACTACTAGTAGTGTCACCGTATTTCTAGACCAATTGTTGGTTGGTTCTCACTTGATTCTTCCTCTCCAGATGGATCATTCTATTATGGTCCCACAAGCTACTAGGGTTTCTAATGGAAATGTGGTTATCACTCAAGCTCCTATTGGAACACCACTTCCACCTAGACCAAATCCATCACTTCCCCCTAGGTATAAAGCTCTGAATACTTCCATTTCTATCCCTACCCAGGTTCCATTCGGAGGTTCTGGAATTTTGTTCCTCCTAGGTACAATGTTGCGACTTAGTTCATTCCCACACCTACCCAGGTTCTCTTTGGAGGGCCTTACGTTCTTCCTCCTCCTTTTTTAAGAAGATCTCATCATCTCGACCCTAGTGGCTCCAATCTAATTGGAGGCACCAATCATTCTATCACTTCTGGTTTCCAGATTCCTCTTGTAGGTCAACCTCAAGCTGGGGGGAAACCTCAATTTGGGGGAGAACCTCAGATTGGCGGACAACCTCAACTTGGGGGTAAACCTCAGGTTGGATTCCATAACCCACTTTATGGACAAAATGTACCTGTGTTACAATATCAACCTTGGAATGTTCCTTTATAAGGAAATCTACAACCATCTGGGGGGGAACATCCTCAAGTCAATTCTTTTGTACCCTTTAACCTAGGTCAACTGTATCCAATTTCTTTGAATCCCACTTGGGTTCAAAACTTTCAATCTAATGTTCCCTTCCAAGGGAACATACTTAATCAACCCAATCATGTGGGTTATCTGCCTCAAAATCCTCCACAACAGAATATATCAGGATTGTCTAATTATCTATAGACTGCTTATGTTCCTATTGGTATACCTATGGGACTTCCCCCTCAGAGCTACTAGTTTCCTCAAGTGAACCAACAATTTCCCTTTCTAGACACTTTGGATTTACTTGATTTGTCTAGGATTTTAAATGATCCTATTCTACAATATCCTTATTGGCCCATCATACCGGCCAAACTATTCTTCAACATTCCTAAATTTGATGGTAGAGAAGGAGAATACCCAAATAATCATTTTATGACTTTCCACCTATGGCGTTCATCCAACTCCTTGATGGATGACTCCATCAGACTAGGGATTTTCCAACGAACTCTCATGGGTTTGGAAGAAAAATGGTAAATCAAGTTACCGTGAGGATTCTTTAATGACTTTAACACCCTAGCCATGGCCTTTTTGACACATTACCAGTTGCCAATTTGATATGAGACAAGAACCAAAATTTTGAGTTCTTTTAAACAATCCTCATCCACTCATATTTATGATCACATCCATGAGTGGAGGAGGAGAAGGTGCTTGATCAAAGTTCATCTTCTTGATCAAATATTGGCTGATTGGTTTTACAAATCACTCATGGGACCTATCGCTCATGATTTCACCATGGGTGGTGTTGTCACTAAAGAGAAGACGATTAGTCAGTATCTATATCTCGTTTATTCACAAACAAGAACACTTTATGATTTGATCCCTGAAGCTCCTCGTCCTTCCACAAACCCTACCTCAACACCTCCAACAACTTCTCTTGCTACTAATGGTGTGATTGACACCTTTCATGTTGATACCCAGTCTACGCATGCCAGTCACACCAATCCCAAATACAATAATTCTAATTTATAGAATACTCCTCCTATTCCTTCCTCTGGTAAGACTGCTGAAGTTAATTCGGTTCAATCCACACCTACCAGGAAAAAACAAAATAAAAAGAAAGGGAAGGGTAAGAACAAGGAGGACAAGAATAATAATCCACAATATGATAAATCAAAAATGAAAACCGTTCATGAGAAGGATAAACGTAAAACTCGTTACCCTTTCCTTATTTTTGGTGACGATCATTACATGAAAGATTGTCCATGACGTGATGAGGTTACTAAGTTCCTCCAAGGGATCGAAAATCCTTCTACACCTATTGTTTTGTAACAATATTTCCCTTCTCAGCAGCAAACCCAACTGGTCATTCATGAACAAGCTTATCCTTCTACTTCATCTTATGTCCTTATGTGTACTAGTGACTCTAAAAATAACAAAGTTGTAGTCGCAACTTGAGCCAAGGATTATTCTTTTTCGAAGGAGAAAGTTGATGATGTACCACCTTAGTTGGTTCAACCTCCTCTCCCAATTTCACCTCCAAACAGTCCTCTTCATCTCGAAAGACTGGGTCTTAATACAGTTCTTCATCCCCCTCCCAAGGGCGTTGTTCAAAAGTCTGCGTTCAATCCCCATGCACGTGCTTCCAAAAACTACATTATTGTATAAGATCTTTCGCAAACACCCTCTACGATGTCAACTCTCGAAGTCCTTCAAAGTTGTCCTACTCAACGGAAGGCACTGTTAAAGACGATTGGTTGAATTGATCCTACATATACTAATTTGATAATCTTTGACTTGGAAGATCACATTCCAAGGCTTCCTCCTCAGTCAGCATTTCAGATCCAAGTTGTTGTTGAAAACAAGAATATCTGTAGAACCGTCATTGATGAAGGAGCATCAACTTGCGTTATGTCCTTTACTTGTTGGAAAGCTATTGGCTCTCCTACCCTCACTGAATCACTCAATACACTTAAGGCCTTCAATGGTATATATTTTAAACCTTATGGTGTTCTTCCTTCTTTTTCTATTACGTTAGAAGCTAAATCAATCAATGTAGAAGTTGAGGTCTTCGATGCACCTTTCAATTATAATCTTTTGCTTGGCAGTAGATGGACCGATTCCATGTGCGCAATTATGTCTACCATTTTTCATGTGATATGTTTACCGCACCAAGGAAAGGTGGTTATTGTCAACCAACTGAACTTCTTTAATTTCGATTCCCATACTAGAAACGTGCATTTTATCTCGAAAAAACCTCCCGATTACGAGATTGTCAGCATGGGTCTTTTTAAAGATTCAACTTTGACGGGTACATTTCCAATCCCACCACCCGATATTCCTTCTCCCTTTTTTGCTTCGATTAATATTATCTCCACCAATGTTCATGAAACCCTTGAGTCATATGACCCATGTATAATTCCTAACCCTGGTGATTTTCTTCCTTACGGTGATAAAATTTCTTTAATCCTAGTTGAATTTTCTTATCAAGCTATTCAATCAACAACTCCTTCTCCTCCTTCTCTCTGTGATTCATCTCTTGATCCATTTCACGTAATCTTTCCTATTGATGAGATGATCATGTCAGTCATGTCTATGGAAGCTACTCCATGGGATGATGAACATCATTTTTCTATCCTCTTCCTAGAACATGATACCATAGAGAGCTACCAACGGATTTCAACTTTGTTGACCGTTGTTGTTATTTCTTTCATTCCTGAGTCAACACACAATGTTTTGTATGAAGGGAACTTGAGTAACATTTCACCTACCATTCCTCTTGACATATCGATTAAACCTAGAGTCGTAGAAAATGTTCATATCGGTGCCTCATGTTCTACTGATGAGGTCCGCATGTATAAATCCATTTTCCAAGAATTTTGTGAAGTTTTTGCCTAGAGTTATGAATAAATGCCAGGTATTGATCCTGATATAATTGTGCATGAAAATAAGACATATTTGGACGTTAAACCCATTCGGCAGAGACTTCACCCAGTACATCCATACAAAGCTGTTGCTACCAAGATTGAGGTTGAAAAACTTCTTAAAGTTGGCTTTGTCTATCCTATGGCTTTGACTGATTGGGTATCCAATATTGTTCCGGTAAATAAGATACAAGGTACCATCCACGTTTTTGTATATTATAGGGACATAAATAAGGCTTGTCCTAAAGATAATTACCCAACCCCTTTTGTTGACCAGATCGTTGATGACTATGACAGGAGTGAAATCTCCTTCTTGATGGACGGTTTCTCCGGCTATAATCAAATTAATATTTTACAAGCAGATCAACACAAGACTGCTTTTATTTTCCCTTGGGGAACCTTTGCCTACCTGAAATTACCCTCTAGTCTCAAGAACGCTAGTGCAAACTTTTAGCGTGCTATGTGTTACGTTTTCCATGATATTAAGCACATTATGAAACCCTATCTTGATGATATCCTGACGTATTCCATGCATTTTCATGATCACCTGACACATTTAAGGGCCATTTTCTTATGTTGTCATTATTATCGTATCCGTTTGAAGCCACACAAATGTGTTTTTTGAGTGGAGTCCAGCTGACTTCTTGGTTTTATTGTATCGATACACAAGATTTGAGTAGACTCCTTGAAGGTTGAGGCTATTCTTAATCTACCTCCTCCTTCCACACTACGCCAACTCCAAAGTTTGCAAGGGAAGGGAAACTTTTTATGTTGATTCAGCCCCAATTACATTGAACTGATGAAAGGATTCACTTGAGTACTCAAGAAAATTTATGAATTTGTATGGGACGATACTGCAAACAAATCCTTTGAAGCTTTGAAACTTGCCTTAACCCGTACACCATTACTGTTTCCCCCTGACTATAGCCAAGATTACTTCCTCTACTTAGCTACTTTGGACTCTACCATTGCTAAGGTATTAGTCTAAGAGGATGATTCACATGATTCACACGTGATATACTATTTTAGTTGGAGTCTTACGACTACCGAAACCAAATACCTACATGTGGAGAAACTGGTCTTAGTAGCTATTCAAGTTGTTCAACGTTTTCGTAATTATATCTTATTATGCAGAACCATCCTTATTTCTGATTGCAACCCCATGCAACATATCCTTACTCGACAATTTCTTGGGGGAAAGTACTCCAAATGGATAGTGATTCTCCAGGAGTTTGACTTGGAGTTTGAACACACTAGGTCAAAGAAATATTTGTTTTTTGTCGAACTGATATGCGACCTTCCCTCAACTAAAACACAAAATGTGGTAGAGGATTCGTGACCCAACTAATCCATTTTTCTGATCAGTCCTGATGACGTATGGTATGGATATATCATTATCTATCTTGAGACTCAAAATTTCCAGCCTGATCTATCTAGCACAGATCGTTGTTGTATACAGTATCAAGCCCTTTAATACATCATCCTTGGTGATACCCTTTACCACCATGGTATTGATTATATATTTCAACGATGTCTCACCTATGATGAAGTTGAGAAAGATTTGAATGACTATCACTCTGGATCATGTGGCGGTCATATATCTGGGTATTCCATTTCCCAAAAGATCTTACGAGCGGGTTATTTCTGGCCTTCACTGTTTAAGGATTGCATTATTGTCGTCTAGAAATGCCATGCTTTCCAAACTTATAATAACAAGATAAGATCTCATCCTGCTCCCTTACATCCTATAGTTTTCGTTGGTCCATTTTCCAAATGGGGCATTGACTTCATGACATGTAATCCTCACTCGGTCCGAGGGCATGGATACATCATTATAGCTATGGATTATTTCACTAAATGGGTTGATTCGATGCCTACATTTGATAACACCATGAAAACTGCAACATTAATCATATTCAATCATATCATTACTAGGTTTGGTGTCCCTCAATCCATCATTACTAATCACGGTAGTCATTTTCAGAATTTTATGATGTCTGAACTTACTGAAAAGTTGGGTCTTCGCCATGAAAACTCAACCCCCTATTACCCACAGGCCAATGTCCAGGTTGAAGCAATCAACAAAGTTATCACTACCATTCTTCGATGTATGATAGGAATTCATAAGACAAGTTGGCACATAATGTTGTTCTCAACATTATGGGCCTATCGAACATCCGTTAAGTCTGCCATGGGATTCACACCATTCCAGTTAGTTTATGGTATCGAAGCTATTTTTTCGATTGAATGTGAAATATCATCTTTGAAACTAGTCGTTGAACTTCTCCCTAACACCTTTGTTGAAGAGGAACGTCTTTTGTATTTGATGAAACTAGATGAAACCCATCGTGATGCTACCTTAGTTATTGAAACTCATAAGAAACGTGTTAAATCCCAATATGACAAGCATGTCAAGTCACGTGTTTTTTTTGAAGGTGATCTAGTTCTTCTTTACGAGCAAGATCATGATTTTCTAGGGGCCAGTAAATTTGAGACCATGTGGTGGGGTCCTTACATTGTCAAATGAGTATTGAAGAAGGGAGCTTATGAGCTAGTTTATTATGACGAAATCCCTTTGAGTGAACCCAAAAATTAGATTTACTTGAAGAAATACTATGCTTAAATCATTTTTGCATGTGTGATTGTATTTTTAGTGTATCATACTCTTATGTGTTTTTTCATTGTTTGGTTTCGACCTTCAACTGCTTACCTTGCATTGTGCTTGGTTTCCAGATGTCGATCTCTTTGCTACCCTACATTGGCTTCATTGATGGCGCTAGTCGCAACACTCAGAACTTAGCATCTGTTGCTTGGGAAATCTATGCACCTACAGATGAATTGATTAGTCTACATGGTGTTTTCCTCGGTCATGCAACTAACAATATTGTGGAATACAATGTTGTCATCGAATTATTGACCGACATTGTTTCACTTAGAATATGTCACCTTATTGTACAACTCAAGTCATAGTTAGTAGTCTTATAGTTGAGTAATGTTTACTCCATTCGAAGTCCTTCGTTGTTAAGGGTATATTTACTAATTCACCTCTTGGAATGTCATTTTGATTACATTGAATATCAACGCATTCCTAGATGTCTAAATACATTAACAGATGCTTTGGATAATTATGTGTTAGGCAAACATTTGAGAAATTTATAAAATGCAATCACACTTTGTATGTACAACAAGTAAGCCTATAGAAGCCTCATATATATATAATGATAAAAATTTTACAAAAAGTGTTTTTGTCCGAAGACCAAAATATAAAAAATGTGAAGCACATGGCTTCATATACAATAGAGCATCAATGATGTTGCTCTCTATAACATGTGACTGCTTGTACTACTTTACGGAGCAGTTGACCGATGGAAGCAGACACACCCACTGTATGGCATTGGTAATCCCTCGGGATGTCGTCGATGGAGGTATCCAGGATGTTCATCGTGAGCCCCTATATATTTTTCTCTAGGATCTCAAAGTCAACAACAACTACTCCTGCTACATCTTCTCTATCCCCTTGACTATGGATAGGGTATGAACTGGGAGGACGATAAGGTCCCACATCTACATCATCAAAGAGCATTTGATTAGTCATCAGATAAACAACCTAAAAAGAATTTTATGTCATTAAAAACCACAAAAGCATCATATAAACAAAATTTCCTTCTTACCTATGTGCCCCCATTGGGAACCCTCGAGAAGAGCCAAGTACGGATCTCCATAGAATTCTAATATGACATATGTATAGTCGTCAACCATGAGAATCTGAGTTCTCAACCAGTCGAAGAAGACATCGTTATATCTAACAATGGGACCAAATGCATGTCATGCCATGAGGTCGACCCACCTCTTCATTCTTGGATCCTCTGGGGCAAGTATACCCCACTCTACCTGTAAATGCAAAACTGGGGCCCTCTCTAGGAAGAAGGACACCAAAATCGACCTGTATCCAAATTGTTTCATCTCACCACTCATGCACTTGGTTAGTTGTTTTTTCATACTTTTGAGAAGCCCTTCACACTAGTTGAAAACTTGGGGCTCCATACACTCCAACACATATTGAAAATAGATCCGAATAGCCATATGGGGAGATGCACTCCCTGCCATGCATGTGATGGTATAGAGGATGGTCCATAGAGGCAAGTCTCGGACATATCTTATAGAAACTTTACCGCTATGATTTTATGTACCTAGAACACAATGTGCACTAATATAGTGGTTCATAGGCTCACCTCCACCCCTTCTACCTGTAAGTGTGACTAGGGACCCACGACGAGATATCCCAGTCAAGAACTAGATATCCTCGATATCTATCGTAAGAATGTGAGCACCCACATGAAACGCCTATTTGTTCACATCCCACATGTGAACTAGGTAGTCGAGTAATCTGAGTTGGGACCTCATATCCTGAATATTAAAGAATTTCAACAATCCACATTGTTGGAGGGACATTACCATTCTTGGTTCATTCTCGACAAAGTAGTATTTTTCCTCGTTCTCTCTCTCGCCCCATTCCAACATTTTTACCGTGGAAAACATGCAATGGAACGATAAAGAGAGATTAACATCATTATCTTCTTTCTTGTATAAATTTTTATTGGCATTTTCATCTTTAAAAACATTTTGGTTGTGCACGTTGTAGGACAGGAAATCTGCACAGTGAGGAGTCATCGTAGGCTAGCTTTAAGGCCTCCAATGGTGACCCTAGATCATGGTAAGGATCGATATAAGGCGCCCGCGACGACCTTCGTGCATAGGTACCCTCAAAAAATTAACACAAAAGTCTATTTCTAACCAATGAAAACCAAATTTTGATCCATGGAAAGTTGAAATAGATGAAAATTACCTGTTCTGCGGAGACCATTCGTCAAATGATCATTCGTGCCCTCCGCAATCCACAGTTGAAAATCGAGGTAAAAAGGGGGTTTGGAACAAAGTTTGGGTGAAATAACAAACGAAACAGTGAAATGAAGTTTTTCCCATTTTTATTGATCTTTTCAACTTTTCATTTATATTTTATATTATTTTATATGTTTCACCTAAACTCTAAAGCCCTAACAACTTTGCAAGTGTTTGATTTTTGTAGATAAAAAGTCTAGGAGTGAACCGGTGAAACAAGGATTCATTTTTTGGTTTGTTTTCGATGCATTTGTAGACATGTACAGATCCTTTTACGGTTTTTCAGGAAAAACTTTGAGCTTAGTTTTTTTTATTTCTCGTGCTCGTAAATCAATGAGAATGTAACCGAGTATACTTTTATTTCTTTATCAGACTAGTAATGGTGAGACGAAAAACAAAACCTATGGAGTATCCTTTAATCTCTTTTCACGCTCCATAAAAATGAAAATATTGTTGAGCAACCTTGTTCTTTTAATGATCGTAAAATTATTTGAAGGTAACATCTGATGAGCATTAGGTTAACACTTTTTCAGTCTCATTAGATTAAATTATGAAAAAGGATCTTGTGGAGTTATCTTTAAGTGTTTTTCAAACTCTCTAAACATGAAAAACCCATGAGTTTTCTTTCTTTGGACTCATTAAACAAACATTGAAAGACCCATATGGGACCGAACCACTCTTTATTAGGGTTCGTTAAACATACTGTGAGGGGCTCGTTCGAAGGATGATATTACATCAACAAGCATATGTTATCCTCCTCAATATTGTGTAAAAATAAAGAGATACTCGCCAGAAATGGAAGGGGGAAATTGGGAAAGAAAAGTGTCTATGTATCTTTGTTAGTGGCAGTAATAGTCTCTCTTGAACATGACACCCCCCTTCATCATTGTATCCGGGTTGGGAAATCCATTTGTCTCTCATTTGACAATATTCATGTTCATATTTTGGGTCCTCCTTGAGTCAATGCTTCCAAGACTATTGTCATGTCGTTCATATGTTCAAGAGAAGTCCAACCTAAACAAGCCTTCCATCATGTCGTCCATCTGCAGATATAAATTTTCTACCATGTCGGCCTTTCCTGAGTCAGTTTCAAATCACTTCAGACTCTAATCTACTTAAAATTTGTTACTTATTTCATGACATTGATGGGGGATACATTAAGGCCCTCCTGTGACGAGTCCTTTCCTGTCGACTTCAACTCATTACCAAGAATAGGATTTAGAAATAATTTAGTACCTTAGAGTATGCATGCCTCAATGGAAGGTTTCTTCACTTCCAACAATGGGTTCGCATCATTGACCCCTGATTGGGAGATTCTATCGAGTGTTCAACTTCAACTCATTTATTCACATTCATTGGATTGTAATAGAGTACCTTTGGATTCATTGAGATCAATGGTGTTTTCCCTCATACTTAACGGTTCTCATCATTGACCGGTAATCAAGTGGTTTCCACCATGTTCGACTTCAACACCTGTAATCACATGGCTAGATTTGTACTTAGGGATGATGGAAATGAATACCCTGGATCACATCATTCTGGTCCAGGTTGCGATGGAGTATTCATGATTTGTATCGACACATAGATCCACTTTGTATGTCTCGTGGCTATGACGATTCACATTGACATGGATCCACAGTGTATATTTAGTGGTCATGACTCATATGACATTTTGTAATCTGAGTATGGGAATGTCTACCTTGGACAATGGTATATTATTATGCTGATGCTTGACTGTTTGCAGGTTCTTGATCGATGCACTCCTTGTTTCTGACACACACATTCTACAAAGTATTTCGTCTGTCATGAGTTCCAACTTCATACTTTGGGGGGAATTTTGTTACACATTATTTTGGTCACCCCGGTGATCCACTGATAACATGTGTTCATGTTCCCATGAAAAGATAAAAATATGCTTTCTCCATGAGGAAAGTAACTAGATTTCTCTTCTAAAAAACTCTATTAAGGAAGGTCATCGCATGCTGCACTTTACATAGGGTGCGACGATGCTTGATCGTTTCCCTCTACTCTCAAGTTGGGTTGCGACATATCTATGGGATGCTATATATATAGGGTGCAATGATGTGGAAAAGATAAGAAAAGGTCAAGTTTCACGAATGTTCTAGAAGGGGATCTTCTAGAAGATGAGGTGGCCTCCAAATGGTTGGGATCTTACTCACTTCTTTGATTTGGTGGGATCATCCTAATCTCTTCAACCATATCTCCCTCACATTATATAAAGAGGGATATCTAATGGAAAAGGGATAAGTTTAATGAACGTTGATTCAAGCAAGATTAATGTTGAATAGGCTAAGAATTGGATGAGGAATTCTACTTCAGTTCATACTTGAGAGCTTCATTTCAGTTCATCAAGTCATTGTGGATATTCTTCATTCAAGTTTGGAGCAAGTGTGTGTGTTGGAGAAAAGGGTCATCGAGAGGGGACCTTATGACATCAAGGATTTGGTTGTAATCTCCACTTTCATTTTAATATGATACAGTGATATGTCTCTTTCCCATAAAACTTTCTTTGTTTTATTGTATGATTCCTTGATCACATACATAGGTTCTTGTTGATTATATTATATTGCTTTCACTTTTGTTGGATTGCGTTCCCTTGCAGATTCAATATCATAGGAGCACCGGGGTGGAGCTAGGATGAAAACAACAAGAGGAAGCGATATTTAAATGGTATGTTGCCCATCTCTTGTTAAATAGTAAACTCAATGGTTAGAGCTTAGGGAAAGCATCATATTTTGTTCTATTTTTCTCTAGATCTAAGTGAATCTAGGGATATCTGTTTATGTCTTCATTTACCAATAAGTCTCATAACAATGGTGATGGGTCACAAAACAGATGTTGGAATATGGAAACATGAAGTGGAACCTCGACTATCAAATCTAGATGAAGGATGTCAAATGCCATGTCAGCATACCAAATATTCAGACGACATGTTGGGACGAGGTTTAGAAGTGTTAAGTCAACATGACATGTCATGAGACACATAAACAAGAAGGATCTATAAAAATTCCATGGTGGCATGTTTTATGGAAGGGGACAGGTGGTCAGAATCAGGAGGTGGAACCAATACCATTCAAAAATCTCAGAATCCAGAAGTTCTTGAAAATGGATTTTGTTGAAAAGGAAGGATTCCAGTTCCCATGTCAACATGTTGCATAGATTCCATGCCAGTAATTTTGTTAAATGCCATGTCGGCAAAGTCCATCCATGGGGCCATGGTGGAAGGTCAAGGGATGAAGGCCAAATTGTGGAATTGGGAGATGGAATTCAAACCATCTAAAAATTTGAAAATATTAGAAATCTCAAAAAGGGGATTTTATAGAAAATTTGAATGACAAATGGTGAAATGATTCAATGGAACCTGGACCATCCCAAAATATAGGATTTCTTAAAAAAGAGCATTTATTAAAATGTTGGATGTCGAACATGTGGTGTAACCATAACTGATGGGTGTCAGGATATGCTCCTGCAAGCAATCTAGGAGTGACTTCCATCGCTAACATTTCTAGCGCCGTTGCCGGGGACAAAGTTGAAGATTTTCCCTGGGCAGAACGACATTGAGCCTCTGATTCTGAAGGTGCATCAGACATCAGAGCCCTTAAATATTTCTACTGTGCATCTGGAGACTCCACTGTGGCGACTCCATTGTTTCCACATCACTGTTTCAGTTGTGACTACTGTTAGCACACCTGAAAGCTGACCCTAAGGAGCTTTCTCAAAAAGGTTTCAACAACTACTTTCTCAGTCTGAGAAGCTTCCTAGGGTAACGACAACATTAATATCTATCCTTTGATGGTGAACAAGGACCAGGCATATTTGAAGCTACGCATCTTTCACCTAGCGACTCCGTGATTCGAGGATCGATTGGTGACTCCACTGTTTCGATATGGAGAAAATCCTGGCTCGAAGGTTTGCTCCTTTTAATTTTTATGCTATTCCTGGTTTTCCTAATGATGTCCCTTCTCCAAATGAATGGAGCGATTATTTGCCCAGATTTAGAGAGCGTGAAGAGGACAACCCTGCTCAACATCTATGGGAGTTTCATGAACTCATGCATCAGTGGGAGATACAGCATGAGGATGTATTATTGAAAATGTTCATGTTCTCGTTAGCAGGGGATGCTCGTAAATGGTATCATTCTTTACCCCCTGCTAGCATTTCTTCACTCGTAGAATTTCATGCAGCTTTCACCGCCCATTGTCAGAATCTTTATCCCTTTGAGTTAATTTTTTATAACTGTTGTGAGGGATACAACAACTGTATACAAGATAGAGCTGCTTCTTACGTAGGCTATGAGGATGATCTTGATGACTTGGATCAGAAATCAGTCCTTTCTCATCCCCATTCATCTATATCAGAGGAAGGTTATGAGAGTGAGGAAGACCCTGAGGAGGAGGAAGATGCTTTGGCTGAAGTTTCGGAATTGATAAAATCTCTCTCTGCCCAACTGGATAGGTGGGAAGCTGAACGATGTGCAGAGGATTTTCTAGTCCTTGAGGCAGATGTCCTTGGTGACTCTTTTGAAGAGAATATTGAAGATTTCATAGCCGTTGAGACATTATTTTATACCCCTGAGGAGCCCAGTGTATCAGATTTAAAGAAAGAATCCATTGGGGAAAAGGACTATTCTCTTTTTCTTCACGAGATTTCCCATGATGTATTTACATTTGGGATTGAAAAGGAGGATCTGGAGATCGTTCCTTTTTTGCAAGATGAAGAAGTTTGGTGCTCACCCAGCTTTAACGACTATTCAGTTGAGGAGGAGCAGAGCCCCACATCACAGATTGATGACCTGGATAGCAGCCAACCTGTGTATGACAGCTATGAATCAGGTTCTGAGCTGGACACCCAAAACTTCCAAGAGAAGACTGCAAAGCCTTCTCCTCTGTTCACAAATGAAAGACAATGTGAGGAAATCAGCCCCCCTGAGCATCAAATTAAAAATCAGAGCTTTCCCACTGGTCCTATCTGTGATGATTATGAATCTGACCCTTGGGAGAGCCAAGAAGAGGCACCAGAAGAACCAGAGGAGTAGTCGAAGATGCAGATTACAGACTACACAGAGCCGGTCAGCGAGCAGCCACTGCCTGAGATCAATCAACCTACGTCAGCTGTCCACCCACCTGTGCTTACCATAGATATTCAACCACACATCCACAACTGTGTAGCAGAGGAGGCTTCCTGTCGCCAATTTTCTGGAGTTTTCCACTGGTCCTATGAGCCTGTGAAGGAATACATGGAGTTGCATTTCCTTCATAAATTGGAGCCGCCCTATTTCATCTCAGCTTTAGCCTGTAAGGAGAAGTTGAAGAGCGTAACTGTTCTGCTGTCATGGTTACACCACATGTTCATAATCATCAACAGAAGGAAGGAGCTTCCATTCAGGAAGTTACTCGATTGGCTATGGTGGAAGTTCACTTTCACCTAGCCTCATGTACAAAGTATATTAGTATTAGGCTGTACATAAATAAGCTCCTTTGAGCATGTATGTTTGTTTTGTTCATTTTTACTTATCAACATGTATTTTCAGCAGGATGTTTCGAGATTGACTCCATAGCCCAACAGAAAGGCGACTGGAATTGCAGAAGGAGTTCTTAGAGAATCGTAGGGATGACTCTATCCCCCATGGAGCCTAATGTTAGCGATTATTTTTGTCTTTTGGTGCAGAAGAACCCAGGGCTCTAGATTGCACACAAAATTCTCAAGCGTAGCACGGGAGAATCTCTATTTTTCCAAGTAGCAGGTCAAGCGAGCGGGGAAAATGTCACCGACAACATCCAAGGTCTATTTTGCAAAGCAGATTGACGGTCGGTGGGTAATTGCAGTCAACCGAGTCACGCCAAGTATAGTGCAGAAGTTTTCAAAGAGGTGAACGGTCATAAGTCTCCGTGGAGAACTCGCGAAGTAATGAGGGACGTTGATCACGATCAGTTGATGCATGGGTCCATTTCTTGAACTCGGGGTTCATGAGTTCGGAGGGTGGACCATATCCTTTGGTTGTGCGAGATCATGAGTCGTGAGAATTGTGGAAAGGAAAAGAGCCATCGCCTCTTGTGATTTCACAGAGGGAGAGTGCCAAGGTTCGATGCTCCAACTCGTGAGGTTGCGAGTAGTGAGAGGCGCTAGCACTTCAACCTTAGTCGATGGTTACGTGTGGAGGGCACCGACAGTAAAAAGAGCTATACAGTATTGCTGAGAAGATCTCAACCGTCCATCTAGAGGGACACATGGTGCGTGATTAGGCTCCTCGCCTTTTCGCCCATCACAACTTTGAAGCATAAGGAATAGATCCTCCCAGTCGCGAGACACGAAGTGCCGAAGGTGTCCAGGGCCCAGGCCCACAGTATTGTCGAGAAAATCTCAGCCATCCATTTGAAGCAAACACCTGGCGTGTGATTAAGCTCCCTGCCTTTTTGCCCATCGTGGTTTCAAAGCACAAATAACAGCTCCATCATATCCCGATACGCGAAATAGCGAGAGCATTCAGGACCTAGGGCCCACAACAACGTCGGGTGAGTTTAGGACCATCATATTTGAAGGACACGTGGCACCAGATTTAGCCGTCTTGGCATATCGCTCACCACGATTTCGATCAGCAAGGATCAGCCCCTTCATATTCATGAATGCCGAAAAGTGCCATGGGAATAGGCACGTGGTCATAGTCCGTGGTCACTTGGAGAAAGAGAGAAGCTGCATAAAGAAGGCCGAAGCACCGAGTTCAGTTATAAAGAGGATCGTCGCGGTATCCAAGCGCCATCGTATCCAATATCCATACTGTTTCTCGCCTGGCGTAAATGATGACAAGAGTGGGTGGTTGAAACCTCCTTTTCATTCATTAAGTGAGGGGATGGAGGGTCTGGAAAACCGTCTGCCCGAGAAAGTCCTGTGTATCGATTTTCTCAAAGACGCCATGCCAAAGTCCTCAACTCGACAGAGAGGTTTGCGCACGCTAGACCAACTCTTAATGGTTCAACTACCCTCCTTATAGGAGCCATGCGTAGTTAAGATGCCACTTAAAGAAAGATATCAGTACGAGTTTGACGGAAGAGACACCAAGCCTTGGGCGACTGGGCACGCCTCTGTTAGGCGATTTTCTCTGAGTATATAAACTCAGTCTTTGTATTTTGTAATGGATCGATGGTTGAGCAGAGCTCCCAGTTGTAAAGTTTTAATGAAGCACTATTATTTTGGTTATGCATGAACTTTTGAGATTTCTTGCCTTATGGATGCCAGTTTCTTTCACGTCTTTGTTTACATTGTGTTAGAACAACTTGGAATTGGAGGATCCAGTCGAGTAGTAGCTATTATAGGATGATGTTGTAATGGATCACTGTAATAGTTACATTGTTTCTGATCAGTCCTTGTGATTTCTCCCAGCACTGAGCGACTTGGAATTGGAGGATCCAGTCAAGTCCCCCTTCAGTTGCTCGAGACCCTGAACCAAGAGGATCTTGCATTCAGAGTCTTTCTTCTACATGCTACTGAAATCCTGTTGCCCAAAGTAGTTTGTTCACCCTCCCTACCAAGTCTTCTACCTGTCCACCTTTAAATCAATCCACTGGCTGAAGTTAGATCAAGACCTCTTCTGTCCCATGCATGCTAGACTCAGTCCCTGAGTTAGAGTGATATCTCCTCGAGCCTTTATCTCCATTCGATCAACCCTTTATAAAAAAATTGTTGCATTAAACTGATGGGTGTCAGGCTCTGCTCCTGCAAGTAATCCAGGAGTGACTTCCATCTCTAACAGGTGAGACCCACATTGACTAGTGGAAGGATAATCTAGAAATTTGTGTTTGCATTTAAATAAGACTTTTTAAAAGTTTGGATCTCAGATGATGGGAACCTTGTGGATGGAACTAGGACCATACAAATATTAGAGATATGGGATTTATATTAAATATATTTATTGAAAAAAATTGGATCCCAGATGGACATATATCAGAGATTTGGGAAAGTTTGGATGGTGGATATCTGAGACATCGAGGAATGTGAGGAATGTCAGATGGGAAAATATCTGAGACTTTAGAAATATTGATATATGGCTGTATGTAAAGCATGAATAGACCAATCCTTGGACAATATGGATAAGAGAGCCATGCCATTTGAACCACGCAGGTCGGTGTCTATAAGGACAATTCCATGTAGACGTTATGTTGGAATGATGACATCATCATATGGATGAATGAGCAAGAACTTCGAGAGGCCATAAATTTCTGTCTAGAGATCATATTTGAGAATATTTATAGTCCTTGGAAATATCTTGAGGAGAATATTTTACTTATGAGATCAGAATAGAGAAAAGGGATATGGTTTGGAAGAGAAGTTAGAAGGAAGAGAGAAAATATTTTTGCATCCCACCAGCCTAAGGAGAATTAGGGTGTCGGGTGTGTTACAAATATGTTGGCCCTGAAATATGAAGGCCTCTACCTCTTCATACTATTAATTTACTATATGTGATAGGATACCTTCCCCTACTCTCATCAGTGAGTTCTCAAAGTAACTTGTAGCGAGCAAGTGCTCCCCTCACTTCTTGGTTCCCCTGAACCTGTGTACAGATATCCTCAAACTACCTCTCTCTCCAAAGTAATATAAATTCATCCATACATATAAAAAAACACATTTTGTCATATATTTTCATCATAATCATCATAATCTAAGTCCCTACCATATTTTCCCTAAAAAAGGGGCTTCCCTGGCAAATTTGGGCAAAAAACCTCATTTTAAGCCCATGTAGAAACCCCCCTTGTTCTTGTGTTGGGAAACATAGATACTGGGCCCAATATATGTGGTCCTAATGCATATATTGACACCAATAAGTGCATTGGCCCTTAAAAAATTTCCAAGGGGTCCTCTAGGGATATATGGGATCCAATGTACAAAAGTAATCCACCAAAAAGAACAAGTAAGGTTAGGCCACCAACCTGAAAGTCGCTAATCCAATTTAAAACGATCGATTTATCCTCCACAAGCTCACCAATATTTAGGGCCTTCTCCTCCTCTCTAATCTCATTCTCCACCAAGTGAAAAAATAAATTGGAAATTGGAGGAAAAACCCTTGTTATTGAAAAAGCCATATGTTTCTTTTTCTCCATACGAGCTCATACAAACTCCAATTGACACACCATCTACATTGTTGGAATCATGTTTTTAAGATATTCAAAACGGTATTCTCAAAATTTTGAGATTTAACACTTCACCTAGAAGTCATTTTTCCAACAAGGATTAAAGGTTGTACTGTCTACATTGAATTTCTACTCATTTGTCTACATTACTTGAGCACCACTTCATTTTCATATTTGTTAACTTATGAGTAGGCATTCACCATGGATAAACTCTTTTATTCATGGATATGGGACTCTTTTAGGGATCAATTTCTCTGGCATTTAGCATAATTTAACTCCATTTTGTTTCATTTTCCTTTCATTCCCAACAAAGTGTCAATAGGACCCCCCCTCACTTGGGTAGATGGACCAGACCCTCTATTTTGTGCATTTTCCATTTACCCAGTGATAGAGCCTTCCTTACATGGGTGCCATATAATAGTGAACTTTTTTGAACTTTTTTACCCATGTCATTGGATCCCCTTGGGGATTGGGAGTCTAGTTAGTCTACATATCTGAGTTGAGCCACATGCATTTCTTCTCATCATGTTGGAAATTATCCTCTATAGACTCCCCCATTTATGTTAGTATTTTTTGAATTATCATATATCATAAGCCCTCTGCTTCATCCATTCAATGAAAATTATTCATTTGTATGCCACCATTCACCCACCCTCAAGGAAATTTTCATTAATGTTCATACCTTTGATCACTTCCATTTGTAGTTTTCACCTTCAACATTACCATCACCTTATTATTTTCTAGGGCATTTATCTCTGTGTTTCCCATATATATCCCCATTTTTGTGTCCCCTATGTGGGATTATGATTGGATATTGTGCCTATCAACACTGGTTAGATATATTGTATTCTTCTTTTGGTACTACATATCGTATCATTTCCTCCTGGCACCCCCTTCAGAAATACCAGGAGGGCCTTGTGCTTTTATATTACTTAGTTGTATTTTTGGCAACATCTGTCTATTGCACTTGTTCAGAGCATCTATAATGAGTCTCCTTTATGTCCCATGGATTTTGTTCAGTTCCAAATTGAGTCCTATTACAACTTGTCAACACCTCCATGAGCCATACCCATCCCATGTTTCCAATGTTTAACCTCCAATTGTCCTCATGGTTTACTAATATGTCAGTTGATGAGCTGATGAGCTCATCAACTTCAGCTCATCAACTTCAGTATATGTATTGAGATTCATACATATATCCATGATCCAACCTCAAATGCAGTTCTTGAGATTTGATTGGCTCGATTTCATTTTTCTCATAGCCCTGAGTTTGAATTTCCCTTTAGTTAGCTCATTTGAGATCTTCAAATCCCCATTCATATTCAGTAGGGATTCTCAGGTTGTTTCCACCCCCTTCACCCTGAGTGGGAGCATTGGTTCCTATGTACCTAGGTCAACAATAGTTAAGATATAGACATGGTCCTTTGACCCATGCATATGTATATGGGACTATTTATCTCATTATAGTGTACAATGGACCTCTTTTGATAACACCTTATTGTATTTGAGACCTTGTGATGTCTCACCAATTTAGCCTCTTTATGAGAAGGAACACCATTGTAATCATTACCATGAGTTATCTCAACAAGTATGGGTATGACCACCTCATCCCTATTGAGATCATCTAACTCACCACCTAGTGACTTTCTTGATGATAGGTGGTATTCTTTGGCCTCTTGCATGGGAGGTTCTTCTTCCCACAACACTTCTCTCTCTCCTTGGCTATCTCATACCTTGATAAAATAAAACTATAATTTATTTTGATCATACAATGTGCTCCTAACCTCATACATTAGGGGGCATCTGTTATCACCCAAAAATTGATCACCTAGAACAAAATTCTAGGTGTACCTAAATGCACCATGCATAGTATGGGTATTATGTCTATAAACCCACATTTAATACCATTTCTCATTATTATAACTTAAAGAACCTTTTTCCTCGGGTTATTTTCACTTTATAAAGTCAAAAAAACCCTTTTATGACTTTTCCCTCTAGGAATTATTTAAAAAACAAAAACAAAAGAAAATAAATCCAAAATTTTCTTATAAAACCAAGAGACCTCCCCCATTTCTCATGCATTCCATCCATTGTAGGTAAATGTTGTTGGATTTGTACCAAATATTAAGAACCCTAGTCTCTTGAGAGCATTTCTAGCAGCAACCATTGTTACTTACTACCATAAGGAGAAGCGAGAAACTATACATATGGCAAGAACAAAGAACCCTCCCAAGGAGGAGGCCCAAGATCCCATTTCTCTCCAAGGAATCATCCACAAATGCATGAAAAAACATTCCATTGAGGTAATATAATTTTTTTTCACTCTCTCAAGTTTCTTGTTCTCGTAGTTTATTTGTTTTTGCAGTTGTTTATTTCTCTATTGAATATCAAGGGTTTTAGAGTGAGAAATTTTATTTGGAGCTTTTAAATTTCATTTCTGATTTATGTCTGTAGTCTAGATACAACAACTAGATTTGTAGAATTTTCTAACCCTTGTTACAAATTTAAAAAAAATAGTAGTTGTTTAGGAGGGTGTGGAATGGGCCATATGCCTCTGGTTGAAATCACTATTTATTAAGTTGGAATTTGAGAAAACATATGACTGCATTGAATGGTCATTAATTTTGGCCTTGTTATAGGCTCTAGGATTTGGTCATTTTTTAATAAAAGTGGTGGGAACCCTATTCTCATATGATTAAGCCTATTTGTATGATAATCAAGCTAAATATGAGATATTTGGTATGTCCAAGTTGATTATTCAAGGTTTCTTTGATAATAGTAGTTTTTTGGGAGGGTATGGAATGGGCCAAATGCCTTGGGTTGAAATAATTATTTATCAAGTTGGAATTTGAGAAAACATATGACCACATTGAATGGTCATTAATTTTGGCCTTGTTATAGGTTCTATGCTTTAGTAATTTGTTTATAAAAATGATGGACACCCTATTCTTATATGCTTAAGCCTATTTGTATGTTAATCAGGATAAACCTAAGGAATTTGGTATGTCCAAGTTTATTAGCCAAGGTTTCCCTCTTTCCCTGACCCTATATTTGATGGTTGTAGAGGTCCTTAACTACCTCTTTGTTGGCTACTTCTCTCTATATTATCTAAGTTTATTGACCCAGGGTTCATGTTTGTTCGGGTTTCCAACAAAGCCTCTAAAACTATCGACCCTCCTAGTAAACCAGAAGGCAACACAACACACAAAATGCATTGCACAGTCTCACCCGAGATAGATTTAATGGGTGGCTGTAAGACTCAGGTGTTTACAACCTAGGATTGAGTGTGAGATAAGTGAGTTGTATATTGAGCCACTTATTATAACTTGTAAACACAATATATTTTTATCAACGAGTAAGTAGGAAATATAACAACTCATTCATTAAACATAATAATAACTTATTCGAACAACAAATATATGCAAGCATTCATCACATAACACAAATATTATCATGGTTCACCCCTTTCCTAGGCTACGTCCACAAATATTTAGCTCTCATCTCTTTTATTATATTATTTCTGCATCTATAGTGTTGCACTCTTACAACTCTTCTTAGTCAGGTAAGATCTATATGAGGTAGACTAGATCACACCAGGATCCTCAGCCTGTGACCTAACCCTCAATATCTACCCTCCCTCTTCCTCTCTAGCTCAACAGCTTATTAAAAATAGGTCGTACAACAAAACCATTACATATCTCATCAACTCATGCGTAACTACAATAGCCACAACAATCAAAACCCCCTATGATACCTAAGTATCACTATTTATACATTTATGGCTCTTCAACCATTACAATACATTACCTAAAACCCTAACCCTACCATCGTTAGGTATTCCCTCACATGCATGTGTGTTGTTCTTCCTTCCAGCTGTCACTTTCCTCGTGCACGCTTTCTTCCCCAAAAATGACTTGCTTTTCCACCTTGGCCTTTGGTCTTCCTCCAAAATCCCCCCAACACTAGCATGTGGCTTGTCTCGAGCCACCTAACCTTTTTCTTCTTCTTCGATCTCCTTGGTGATCACCTGGAAATTTTCTTTGAGCTCTACTACTTGTGTTTGCGCCTGCACAGTCTTCTCCTTGAGTGTGTCCACTATCTGGACTACAATTTCATCATTGATCAGTTCCACACACTCTTCTTGGGTTTGTGCTATATGTTCCTTGGCTTCCTTTGCTTGTGCTAGGAATTCTGCTACCCGCTCTTGCAATGGTTCCATTTGAGTCTGCTTCTCCTGTTTCTATGTTTGTGCAGTGGTAAGATTTGTCTGGAATTTCTTCATGTCATGCGCCCCTTTGACATGTTCGGTAATTGGCATCATCTTCTACCTCTATTTGAGTTCTTAGATCATTGCATTGATCCTTTATTCTTCCTTATCCCACTTTTGGACCTGTTGATCCTCCTCTAACTTCATCCACAGCTGCACTGTTTTTTCAAACAAGTTAGTTGTTGTGTTGACCTGTTGCTCTATCTCCTGCAGTTGCATTCTTGCTTCCTACTTCCTTTTCTCCTTCACTATTGGTGGAGTGGTTGGTATGAGATGTTCTCGGAGATTCTCAATCTCCTTATTATATTGATTGATTTCTTGCGCAATCTGATCAATCTTTTCTGCTGTTGTGATTTCATCTCTCTGCGCGGCCTATGGAATCTTCTCGTAAGTTCCTGCCACTTTTTGTTCCAATACTTTTCTGCACTCCCTTTCCTCCTGGGTCTTAGATTTATCCTACTCATAGACTATTTCCAGGGTGTCCCGCTTCTCTGTTTCTCGCTATAATTCGACTAAGTCTTTGTGTGCATGAGACTATACCTCATGGTTTATGCTAACCTGCAACTTATGTAGTGCCCTGGTTGGCATCTGCATCAACACCAAATGTATTTGGCTTAATTCCTTCAGGGGTGTCTGCCCCACAATCTCATCCATGCGCATCATACCGGATGTGATGTGGAATTTTTTGTTTGGGTGCGGTAATGGATGGACTGGATCTCGTTCTTCTACTTCCACTCTTTCCTTCGCTTGCAGTGTTGATGGTTTTGTTCCCCTGCTGCTTGTTGTCTGCCCTTCCCCGATTTTCTTGAGGAGTTGTCGTATCTCTGCCAGTTCCTCTTGAATCCTATCCCTGTGGTGCGTGGCATGGTCAAAATCCTCGGATAGACATTCCTAGACCATTCAGGCTATCATTTCTCTATCGTCATTCATGATCGTATACTCTGGCGGTGTTCTTTGTGCCTTTGATTTCTTGCGCGCACCTCCTGTCTGCATGGATGGCCTCTTGTTTTCCCCTGGTTCCTTTGGGTTGGGACTTGTTGTGGTCTCGTACATGGGCTCAACCTATTTTTGTTGCTCCTTGGTCAGATGCATCTTATCCTTCTTCCTATTCTGGGTCCTTGTCTTTATTGGCCCTTCATCTGTCGGTGTTGTATGGGTTTCCCATGAATCTTGTTAATGACACTTCCTTCATTATGGGTTTGATGCACCTTAACTACATGTTCAATGAATCTATGAAAGTTTCATACTTTCCATTAATTTTCCTTGCCATCTCCAATTGGCGCGATTAATGTGGCGTCCCATCGGTCCTTTTCGTCCTTTAATTTCTCTTAGTGTTTTCATGTCGTCCTGCTTTTGCCAACTTTCATTTTCCCACTGGTTTCCCTTTGTCTGTGACCGTTTTCATTCTCCTCGATGAAGTTTTGTTCCTAAGTGTGTGTGCCTTGTCTTCCTCCGACGCACTATGCCCCTTTTGGTTTGGTTCTCTCCTTTTTGTTCGTTTTTTTTTTTACTGTGCAGTGTGTGGTCGACTGTCCTTGTACAACTTCAGTCAACTCCCATTAATCATCCCTCTGAGTTTTGTGCCTGATAAGTCTCTTAAGTGTACAATGCCTCCATCTGTGATATATTTTACCTCGTACGGTCCTAGCCGATGCATTCTTATTTTTCTTGGTGATGAAGTGATTTGTTGTCATACATAAGTATGAGATCTCCTTCCTTGAAAATTTTCTTCTTTATGTGTCTATCATGCTAGGATTTGTCTCTTTCTTTCTGAACTTGTTGGTGGAATCCTTTTAGGATCCACTCTTCCTCCATGGTCATTAACTCATTCAGTCTCTCCTGTACTATGCCTCATTATTTCATTTGTGTAATTACTGCTATGCGCAAACTTCGTACTAGAAATTTTAATGTCACCACTGCTTCTTGGCCATAAACTATTTTAAATGGTGTGTGACTTGTCAAATTTTTGTATGTAGTCTTGTAGGCCCATAATACTGTTGGTACTTTGAGGTCCCAGTCGTCTCTGTTGACATTAAAGATCTTTGTCAGTGTGATCTCTAGGATTTTGTTGAATGATTCCACTGTGCCATTTACCTGTGGATTATATGGTGTGATCTTCTGATGATGGACTTCAAACTCTTCAGTCATAGTGCAGATGGTTCTATTTATAAAGTGCATGCCTTGGTCACTCATCAAAATTCTTCAGCATCCAAATCTAGTGATCACTTGTTCAAATAGGAACTGTGTTGTTTTTTCTACATTGCAATCCTTCACTGGTGTAACTTCCGCCCATCTTGTTAGGTATTCTGTCGCAATGATAATGTACCTTGAACCTGTTATTTTTGTTAGTGGGTTGATTGGTCCCACAAAATCTATTACCCACTTATCGAATGATTGGAGTGTTACCTATGGTCATAATGGAATCTCATCCCTTCTGTTGGGTTTGCCTACCCTTTGACAGACATCGCATGTTTGACAATACTCCTTTGAGTCTCTATGAATCGTTGGCCACCATATTCCTACGCGCAATACCTTCTGCATGGTATCTTTTCCTACATAATGTCCTCCTACTATTCTCTCATGGGATTTTTCTAACACTCATGGTATTTTGTGTTCTAACACATACCTTTGCAAGATGCTATTTTCACCCATCTTATATAGGTTTCCTGCAATCAGTTGATAGTCGACAATGTGGACTACTAGGTTTTTCTTCTTGTGCAGTATTATACTCTTGCGACGCAGTACCTGCGCTCAAGTACTAAATGATATCTGTGAGGTATTCATTGGTGATCTGGACTGAGAAGAGTTGTGCATCTAAAAAATTTTCTTCTAAATTCGTAGGTTCTTCTCCATTTGTGACCCTTGATAGGTGGTCAGGTCCTACGTTCAATTTTCCTGGTTTGACGATTACTTCAAAGTCAAATTCTTGAAATAGGAGTAACCATCGACATATTCTCCCCCCCAACATTGGCTTGTTGACTAGATATTTCAGGGCTGAGTGATCTGTGAACATATTAAAGTGTTTCCCCAATAAGTAATGTCTAAACTTTTGCATTGCATAGACCATAGCTATGCCTTCTCTTTTTGTCGTGTTATAGTTCTGTTCTGAGTCTGATAGCTTCCTTCTTGCAGATGCTATCAGGTGATCCAAGTGCCCCTCTCCTGGTTGTGCCAAGATAGCTCCAAGTGCTATGGCTAATGCATCTACATGGACATGGAATGTCTTCTCCCAATATGGAAAGACTAATATTGGTGCGGTGACCATCTTTTCCTTTAGGGTATCAAGACCGTGTTGACACTCATCGCTCCATTGAAACTTTGTATCCTTTATTAACATCTTTTCCATAGGTGTAGTTATTTGTGCATAACCTTTAATGAACTTTCTGTAGTATCCTGTGTGTCCTAACATCGCTCTTAGCTGACAGATTGTTTTTGGTGGTTGTAAGTTAACAATGACTGCAATCTTTGTGGGATCCACAAGTAAACCTTGTTTGCATACTATATGGCCCAATAGTATCCCAAACGGTGTTCCAAATATGTATTTATTTATGTTTAGTGATATCTGATACTGTTTTCATCTTTCCAACATTATACGTAAGACTTCTACATGGTCTTTCAACAAATTGTAGATTGTCCAATCATCCAGGTATACTTTGAGAAACTGGTGGATGAGTTCCCTAAACGCAACGATGATTACTCTAGAAAATATTTTTGGTGCATTCTTCAATCCAAAAGGCACAATTATGTACTGATATGATCCCCATTCTATTGCGAACATGGTCTTGTATCTGTCTTCTTGTGCTATCTTGATTTGATGGTAGCCCGATAATCCATCAGTGGATGAGAAGGCTTCGTGTCCTCCTATGTTTTCTAATACTTCATCCGTGAAAGGTGTATGGAATGGCTCATGTAGGCATGCATCGTTCAACTTCCTTGAGTCGAAAGATATCCTTATCCCTCCTTGTTTCTTGTCCTATGCTACCATCGGGCTTATCCATTCTAATTCTTTGATTGGTTTTATGATGCCGGCTTCGAGCATCCTATCGATCTCAGCTTTGACTTTCTGCTTGTATATTGGGTTCAGTCTATATGGTCGTTTTCTGATCGATCTTGCTTTAGGTCTGAGTGGTATCTTTATTTCTCCTAAGTCTCTGACTATACCCTTCATCTCTGTAAATGTTCTGGGAAACAAGTCGTTGTACTCACGCGATAATTTTGTTATGCTTTCCACTGTTTGTTCATCCCAGTAATCTCCAATGTTTGCCATTTTGGGATTCTTGATTGTCCCAATTTTGACTTTCTTTACTTTTATCAACATGGAAATGACTTCTGATTCTATGGGTGGACCTTCCACATATTTTTCTCCTTCTGCTTCTTCAATCTGAATATCGCACAGATCATCTTCATCTGATGCTTCCTCTTGTACATGGTAACATGACAACAGTTCCTTAACTGTCTGTTTTTTCCGTTGTTGTTTTTTTGTGATAAGTTCTATTTTTGGTGCTTGGATAAATATCACTTCTCTTGTATTTTTAAGAGAATCATCTATGTTGGGGTTCTCATGCTCGAATGAGAAAGTGACTATAAAATTTTGTTGCAATGTCATCAGCTCATAGTTCCTTTGCGCAATTCCTAGTCTGTATACCAATTCGCTGGTATACCCTCTAGAGTGTGTATAAAATGATGAAGCCATTCCTCTAGGGGTGTCATTTTCCAAAGATTTCTACACTCCTCCAAGTGTTCCGCTGGTGCCCTTTGTCCATCATACTTTTTTTTTTTTTTTGCGTTGAACCTTATGCACAGTAACCGCTTACATTGGTACTAGTCTGTGATGGTCTCTTTGTGTGCGCCCCACCATCTTGTAGGTGTGGCCTTGAGTGCTAGATCAAGGGCTAACAATCTTTGGTTATCTAAGACTTCATGTTCATACTGTGATAAGAATGTTTCCAAATCATTTACTCTGTGGAAACTGGGTGGTTCTCTGATTTCTATACCTACCCATCTTATGGCGTGGTCTATTCTTGCACATCTTCTTGTGGATACTTCGTGTAACCTTTGTTGCTAGTTCTCTAAAATGGTATCTAAATCTGTTTCACATGGATTGATGCTCCTCCAACTGAGTATCCCATCTGTAGTTGGGTTTACGTAATCCTAATTGTGCGCAGTTGTTCTATACAACTGGTTGATTTCCTCTAAGTCTAGGCAAGTAGGTTCTACAAACCTCTCCCCTTCCGATGGATCTAATGGCGCAATGACCCTGTATTCTCCTAATTCAAAGGTCATATTCCTAGTCTTCAAGTTAATTATGTTCTAGTTTTCAAATGCCCAATCCAGAAAAAGCAACGCTGGGTAAGGTGTTGTGTCGTCCACTATTTCAATGACTTCAAAATCTTCTTTAGTGTGCACTCCGTCTATATCTGTTGTCATTCCTTTCATTATACCGATTGGTAGGACTCTGTGTTGGTTTTCCAGTTTCAATTGAACCGGTGAATAGCCTAATGTGGGCTCGCCCATGCATTTCCATGTCTTCTTTGGTAGTACATTGACTTTAGATCCTAGATCCAGTATGATGTCTCCCATATTGAAATCTCCAATGTTGGCATTCAGTCTAAATTCCCTACTTTTTCTTCTTCTTGTGTGTAGGTAATTGACTGTCTTTGGTTCTAGTTTTCCTTCTGTCTCAATGCTACATTTTTCTAGTAAGTTCTATAATATTTTCACAGATGATTAATCACTTAATACCTTTACACATGATTGTAAAAATCCTTTGATTATAATTACTTGTCCCATGGAACGTATTTCGCTGGTGTGAAGCAATAACGAAGGCATTTTGTATTTGGGTGCTTCCTTATGTTGTTGCGCAGTTGAAGTCGTCGCAATATCTTCCTTCTGGAATTCTTGTCGGTCTTGCTTAAATATCTCCTTTTCCTTCAACTGTGCATCGAGCTGCTTCCTTGGTTTGGCATTCTTTTTCACCCATTGATTCTATGTTGGCTCTTGTCGAACCGTGTCGTCCCCTGTTTTAGCTCCTCTGCGAGTAACTATATTAATGTTTCGTCCTTCATCCCTTGCTTTGGAGAAAATCCACTGAACATTCTAGTTGTTCTGGCTCCTCTTTTTCTGGATCTTTACTAGTAGTGTCAGACATTCTTCTGTATCGTGGTCCGATGTGCGAAAATACATACAATTTGTTGGTGGAAGTGGAAATTCCCTTGCATAATGTCCTAGTTGTTGAAAATTGTGACACACCACTGGTCCTCTACCTCGTCTGAAACCTCCTCTTGCTCTTCCTCCACCTCTATAGCCTGCTATATCCCTTCTCAACGCATTATATTGAGGCGCATGATTACACTGCGTGATATTGTACTGAGGTTGTGTTGCGTTGTACTGTAGTTGTGTGTTATTGTATGGTTGTTGCGCAGTATTATACTGCTGCTGCACAATGTTGTATGGAGCTGGAACTGGGTTAAACTGTGGTGTGGATTTCCCCGTCATCATTTCTGCCTGCACTCTATATGCGTCCGATGTCCTTTCTCACATCAACTCCATAGTTATACAATCTTTGTCATCGTGGCCCATTGACTTGTAAAAGGTGCAATATGAGTTATTTGGGATGGTCTGGTATTTATGCATCATCAGGAAGTGATAGGGGTCATGACCCAGTTTGTTACAGACTTCGCACCATGGTCCACCTGTGGGTAACGGGTTTGGCATTCCTGCTGCCATATACTGCACAAATGTTGGACATTTGTTCTTGTGGTGGCCTTCCATCCTGCATGTGGTACACGAAACAACTTCATGTTTGTTTTTTCTCTTATTTCGGTTTAGTTGAAAAGTTAAGTTCTTCAAGTCCTCCTTCAACTCTTCAATAGCTGCGTCCGTTTGTTGGTACTGGTTTTCTTCCAGTTGCAAGGCTGCCTGCAGAGCCTCTGCCCGCATCTAGAACTTTTGTTGTCGCAATGGATATTTTAAGTGTGGGAGCAATGAATTGACAAATAAGTGTCAATGTTGCATGTTGGTCATGAGATATTTTAAATTTCCCTTCAGTCGCTTGAATCTCTGGTCAATCTCCCATACAGATTCTCCTAGTTTCTGTTGGATTTCTATCATCTCATTCATGCATTGATCCTTTGAGCTCGGCTTCTAGAACTCATTTATCAACAACTTCTTAATGTATGTCAGTGTCCTTGCCATCTCATGTGCACTATTTGTGTCTAAGCTCATGTACTAGTCTAGTGCGCGGTCTCTTAGTGTAATCGCTAACTGCACAAGTTTGGTATCTTCATCAGTGATCTGTTTTTCTTCCCAGATCTTCGCACAAATGAATAAGTGTTTCTGAGGGTGTTTTGTTTCCTCTCCTCGAAATTCTGGTAACCGATTGTAGGATCATGTCCTGCCATTCTGAATGTTGAACTACTACCTCCGCGTGGTGTAGATACTTGACTAGTGCTACCTGAATTGGCTCCTCCAGTTGTTGTTCCTTATGTAGATGTACTTTCGACTGTTTGATTGCTTCTGAATTTTGGTTGTCTAAACGATGGTGTTCTCTTTGGCGTATTAGTCGCACATGGGTTTATGGGTTCCACAATGACATTAATATGGATAGGATTGATGCCTTCTCTTCCTGTTCTTGGACCTCTCATCTTCCTCTCATATGTTGCACGCAAGATTTCCTCAATATTCTCCACATTCCGAAGATCTTCTACCTCTTCCTCATCACTCACCAAGCCTTACCTCGTGGCTACGACTCTCTTCTTGGTATTCACCTTGTATTGGTAGGGTACTCCGCTATGGGTCTTTCCATTTGTCGCAATGATCTACTTGATCTAGTCATCATCCATCATGATCGGGTCCAACGGTTCCTCCTTCTTTCCCTTATCCTTTCCTCCTTCCATTTTTCCTTTTTCTGTCAGTGCTTCCCCCCCTCCCCCATGTACGTAGGGAAGTTTAGTTGTCTGACTCCATCATCATTAATCCTTTGTTATACAACAATATCTTAACAGAAGTATACAATGATTGAATGTACCTTCCTCAGGGTCCACGTAGAAACTCTTGCTCCGCTACACTGTACGACTTTGCTGTGTCGACTACAAAATATGTTATATAACCTGCCATAATACTGTCAAGCCAAAAATCTACCACCTGGGTGAACTTGTTGTTCCCTTGTTGTAACTATTCAATCTGTATTGGGGTCCACTATCTGTTGAATCGATTCATTGCGTGGTTGTCTTTCAACCTTAGTATCCACTCCCGTAATAGATGTGGAAAATCACAGAAAAAGACTTTGTGTAAATCAGTAAACATGTATTTCTCAAGATATTTGTGAGGTGTTAGTCTAGGGTTTCTATTTCCTTTCTGTGCAAACTCTAGCTCCTTAGTTCTTATCCAAGTTTCGATCTCTTCTTTTGTGGGATTCAACTGTCTCAATATTCCCTTCTAGTGGCTCATTGCTCTCTGCCCTAACCTTTTCTTGATCCGCCTCTGACAGATCTTCGACTTATCTTCCTTATTCAATCCTCTCCTGTTCCTACCAACGACAACAAAACCATTTGTTGGCTACTACTCTCTATACTGTCTAAGATTATTGACCTAGGGTTCATGTCTGTTCAGGTTTCCAACAAAGCCTCTAAAACTATTGACCCTCCTGGACCGATGATTTTAGGGGATAAATTTCTCTCATGGGCTAATTTTCCATGGTTTTTCCAAAAATAGATTCACTATTTTAAAAATGATTCACCCAAATTCTATAGTATAAAATTATTTTACCTTAAAAATTGCCAAAATTTTATAAAAACTATATAAAATCCTTATAAATTTGAATATTTTTACAAAAATATCTCCAAACATTTATAGTTTGCATACGAAGGATTAGTAAGATTAGCCAAGGTTTCCACATTTTAAAATAAATTTCCATCCTTAAAATCAGCCCTGCTTCTGGTAAACCAGAAGGCAACACAACACATATTGCGTTGCGCAGTCTCACCCAAGATAGCTTTAATGGGTGGTTGTAAGACTCAAGTGTTTACAGCCTAGGATCGAGTGTGAGATAAGCGAGATGTATATTGAGCCGTTTATTATAACTTGTAAACACAATATACTGTTATCGACGAGTAAGCAGGAAATATAACAACTCATTCATTCAACATAATAATAACTACTTCAGACAACAAATATATGCAAGCATTCATCACATAACACATATATTATCGTGGTTCACCCCCTCCTAGGCTACGTCCACAAAGATTTTGCTCTTATCTCTTTTATTATATTATTTCTGCATCTACAACATTGCGCGCTTACAACTCTTCTCAGTCGAGTAATATCTATATGAGGCAGACTAGATCGCACCAGGCTCCTCAGCCTACGACCTAACCCTCAAGTTATACCCTCCTTATTTCTCTCTAGCTCAACACCTTATGAAAAATAGGTCATACATCAAAACCATTACATATCGCATCAACTCATGCGTAACTACAATAGCCACAACAATCAGAACCCCCTATGATACCTAAGTATCACTATTTATACATTTCTAGATCTTCAACCATTACAATACATTACCAAAACCCTAATCGTACCGTCATTATGTCTTCCCTCTCATTTGTGCGTGTTGTTATTCCTTCCATCTGTCGCTTTCCTCGTGCATGCTTTCTTTCCCAAAAATGCCTTGCTTTTCCGCCTTGGCCTTTGGCTTGCCTCCAACACTCCTTCATCACTAGTATCCTCAAAGGTTGACTAAAGGTGCTCCCCTACCCAAGTCTAGCATTTATCAAATGGGCAGTGGGAGTTTTCTAGATAACTCTTTTCTTACTATCTTGGGAGGCAAAAATTCAATGGAGAATACCATGGAATATATCCAAATTTTTAATGAGGCCTTAGTTCCTAAACTTCAAAAGGCCAAAACACATTGTCACATGTTAGCTTAGGTTGACATCCTTTATTGGCTAACCTATCAAGGGTTGGATTAGATTCAATGTAATCAAGTGTTTAAATTTGAAGGGATACCCTTTGCTTTGCAAG
>JZKD02S0054071.1:186557-229619 GCA_000966675.3 Picea glauca | reverse complement strand
TAAATGGGTCTACAGAACTAAGTATGCATCAGATGGAAGTGTTGAAAGACACAAGCATCGATTAGTTTCCAAAGGATTTTCCCAAGTTGAAGGAATTTACTATAATGAAACCTTTCCTCTGTAGCCAAAATGAATTCCATTTGCCTTGTTCTTTCCCTTGCTTCCTCACATAAATGGGAGGTCCATCAGATGGATGTTAAATCCACCTTCTTGCATGAAGATTTGCAAGAAGAAATCTACATGGAAAAACCTCCTGGATATGTTCAGAATGACTCTAGCCTTGTTTGTCACCTTAAGAGATCTCTTTATGGTCTCAAGTAAGCTCCCTGAGCTTGGTATGCCAAAATGGATATCTTGCTTATTTCCACTAGATTCTATAGATGCCATTTTGATACTAATGTCTATACCAAGAAAGTAGGAAGCCATATCATAATCTTTGTCCTTTATGTTGATGACTTTATCCTTACTGGTAGTGACTCAAAACTTTTAAACCATGTGAAAACCATCCTTAAGAAGAAATTTGAAATGACAGACTTAGGATTTTTGCACTATTTCCTTGGCCTCCAAGTTTTGCAAACCAATGAAGGAATTTTTCTTTCCCAGTGTAAGTATACATGTGACCTTATTCGTCGCTTTCAAATGGATGATTGTAAACCAAACCCTTCTCCTTTCTAGTCTGGAGTCAAGTTTTCTACCACCTGTACTTCTCCCTAAATTGATGCCACCCTGTACCTTCAGTTAGTTGTTAGCCTCTTATACTTGAATCATACCCATTCTGATATTTCCTTTGTCATTGGTCTTGTTGCCCGGTATATGAAAACACTCCATGAAAGCCATTGGAAAGAAGCTAAAATGATACTTCGCTATGTTCGTGGTACAGTTCAGTTTGGGATACATTACAGTTTAGGGTGGACTCCTTTATTGGTTGGTTTCACTGATTTAGATTGGGCCGACGACCTTGATGTTCGGAAGTCTAATGCAAGTTATGTTTTTAGCCTTGGTTAAGGAATTATCACTTGGGCATGTAAGAAACAACATGATATTTCACTTTCTTCAGTAGAAGCAGAGTACCGAGCAACGGTAAATGCAAGTGAGGAAGCCTTGTGGCTTTGACAGATCCTTTCAGAGTTTGGATTCCAGCAGCAACATCCAACCATCCTTTGGTGCAACAATCAGATTTCCATCAAGCTTGCCAAAGACCCATTTCAACATCAGTGTATAAAACACGTCGAGATACACATGCACTTCATCAGAAAGCTCATTCACGATGAAGTTATTGAAGTGCTATTTTTCCTTATAGAAGATCAAGTTGCAAACATTTTCACAAAGTCTCTTACAGAAGCGAAGTTTTCCAAACTTTGATCTATGTTAGGAGTTCAGGAAGTTTTCATTAAGGGGGGATAGGCTCTAATGCCTCCTTCCTTCTCCTATTGTGTCACCAGTGTAAATCCTTCAATCCTATCCCAAGTTGTTCTTAAGGGGGGATGTTAGGATATTTAGACACTTAGGAGTTAGTTAATATCTAATTGGTCTAATGTGTCATTAGGTAAAAGTGTGTTTCTTAGTGTGTTTGTTTAGTATGCATTAGTATGCATTTTTAGTTAGGAAATCTAACGGTCACGATATGTTCCCGACATAGAGTGATCCGATGGTTCATACTCTCCTCGATCTTAACAACCATTGATCCATGGCTTAACACCCAATTGGTCCATGATCTCTATTTAAAGAGCATGGAGGGTCATTTTTCGATGATCGATTGTGAGAAATTCTCTTGTAAAATCTCTTTGTAATCTTTTTCTTTTGCATTAATAAACTGATCCAAGTGGTCGCATTGGCTGGGGTCATGGATGTTTCCCCATAGGGGTTTTACCACATGAAAAAATTGGTGTGTTGATCTGTGATATGGTTATTTGAGTGGTTATTGAAGGTTTTCATCCTCTGTTGGAATACCTGTGTTGTAAAACACCCCCAAAACTAGTGTAGTTCTATTGGCCTTGTGTCTCTTGATCAAAGAATCCCCACACATGGATTTTATTTATAGCCAGAGCCACCAGATTACTATATTTTTTTACTTACAGTCCTTCAATAGGTTGAAGTAGTTGCTTTTATTTATAGGAAACATTCAAGGGGTATAATAATTCTCTCCTCTAAGACCATTGAGTTCCTTGCCAACCAAAAACCCGATATAGTCAAGCAAGGCATTGCTTGGAATTCTTTTAGTTCCTTTTTGGTCATCCAACATTTTAAACAATCCTCCATTGAATCACCTATCCAACCATCCTTAACTCTAGTTACAACCTCCACTCCATACCAAATTTTCTTAGAATGTACAAGTGATTTATTGTTTCTTCACTATCTCTATAGAGAATACAAATTCTTGAGGCTTGTCTAACTCTTTCCTCCATAATCTCCCATCTTAGAGCCTTATTTTGTACGGCCAACCACATGAAAATGTGTTTTTTATTTGGGTCCTCTATCCTTCATAATATCTTCCACCATCATTTTGGTTGATTGACCCCTGAATGAAAAATAGCACGATACCATAATTTCACTATGCACACACCCAAGCTTAGGTTTCTTGACGAAGCAATAGAGTCTCCTTCTTCCCATATTCTAACATGGTTTCTAGTTAAATTGTCTACATGTGTGTTCCATGCTTCTGCTAAATCTCTTTCTAACCCTAAATTAGCCTTTATCCAACCTTGTTTCCATATGTTTGTGGAATTTTCATCCACTATCTGATTGAGAGTATAAATCACCCGATCTTGTATTACCTCCAACAATCTCTTTAGCATCTTGTATGCATCTATACTCCCAATCCACATACCTATATTGACCCTCACTTGTTCCCCATTTTTCACTTTACAAACTAACCAGTTTCATATCATTGGGATTGCTTGCACCATGAGAATTCCAATGTATATATACATCTTCAATGCTTTTCCTTGTGCTTCTTATCTAGTCTATCATTGTTTCAAGTGAAATATATTTCTATAAAAATGGTTTTCTTGCAAATACCTGCATTTGTAATCGCCCTCCATAAGCTCTTGGCTACTAAATATTCCCCAAAGATATGGATATTATTTTATCCCCATCCACCATCATATTTTGATATATATTTCCATTTTACTAGATGGATGTCTCCATTTTCTCTATTCCCTATCCACAAATTTAAAAACATTCTTTATAAGCTTCTCCAAGACACCTTTAGGAATATATGCTAGGGAATAAGAAAATATTGGAATAGCCTCTAGAACAAACTTTATAGAGGTAAGCCTCCGCCCAATTGATAGCCATTCGTTACACCAATGATTGATTCTTACCTCAATCTTCCGTATTTGTTAATCCCACTCTCTTTTCCCATATCCAATTGGTTTTAGAAGAAAACCTAAATGTTTAACATTAAGTTGGGATCTATATTCGAAGATGTATATTATTATATGGAAATATCTGAATTACCTTCCCTTCTTGATCCTCATCCAAATAATTAAATGAGATTGTTAACTTTTTAATATTTATTTCCATTCCAGTTGCAGTGTTGTACAAATCTTGGATTTCCTAAAACTTGTTTGCTTCCATTATTGTTCCATCACTGAAGAGAAACACATCATCTACAAACAACAAGTGATATAAATATAGACCCACCTCCCACCTTTATAGAAAAAAAGGGCATCTTGATTTCATGGTCTACTTGTATTCAATGAATTTTTTTTTTTGACTATCCTCATATTCCAAGCTTGTTTGCACAAGTACAACAAGCTAAGCCGGGTTTCCTAGTAAGGCCCTTAAAGGTCATTCTCAATTGGGGAAAGTGAGATTTTGTAAGTCCATAAAAAAATTGGTATGCATCCTTAGTTGAGTATTTTTTTTCAAACAATTGCAATGCATCCTCGATTTCTCGGGAAATGTTAATCTTGCATTGGAAAATCATCTCCAGGGATATATGGGGACCTACACAAAGGGTCAATGAAGCATAAAATAAAAAATAAAAAATACAAAAAGAGGATGTATATGGTATAGGATGGATAAGCATAAATTATGTATATTCCATAGAACAATGCATAAAGGATTATGAACATTGTCAAAATTTTGCATTCATAAAAATATAGAAAATATGGGGAGCTACACAAGGGGTCAACAAAGAAGAAAATAATAAAGAAAAAAGAAAACAAAGAGGATGCATATGGTAGAGGATGGATAAGCATAAATTATGTGTATTTCATATAGCAATGCATAAAGGATTATGAACATTGTCTAAATTTTCATTCATAAAAAGATAGAAAATATGCTAACTATTGTTCAAAGTTGCTAGGCCACATTTTGGATATAAGAAGGTAAAAATAAACACAAATTCATGCTTACGTAAAATAGGAACATGTAAGAGCCACAAATTACAATCACGAATAGGTGAGAGCACACATAAGAAAGAATCGGTCAAGCGTATTTTCCCCTTAGGAACTATAGTTTGGTCATGAACTAGGTGAAAGAATATGTAAGAAAAGATTGGTTATCAAGTGTGGTGACCTTGAATTCTCACCAAGTGTCGCGTGCTAGGGATAGAAAGGAGATGGTTATCAATGAAATTTACTTCATGGAATACAATTGGATTTATAGACCTAGTTAGGAATACTACATGGTATGTTAAAGCTCTAATAAGCATTCATTATTAGTTTATTTTTTATATTAGTAGGTTGACTATAAAATTTCATTATACCATTTTATTATAAGGGTACCCTTTGTCTCCTATATATATACCATGGTGATCCAAAAAGAATCTAGAGAAAGCTAAGAACAACTCAAAACTAACATAGGCAACTCAGAACGCTCAGAATGGCTCCATCAGACAAAGAAAGGGAAAAAATTCAAAGTTCCCAAAACTTAGTGGAAATGGTATGATCATGGAGAGAGTGTCTCAACATTTCTAATGGAGCAAACGAATCGTCAAACAAAGTTACAGATTGATAGATATTCGCGGTCAAAGTTGTGGTCAAATAGGGCAAGTCAACAGGGGCCACATCATCATCCGTACTGCTGACATCAGCAACTGACATGGCAGGATGACATCAGCATGATAGATGCTGATGTCATCATGCCACATGGAAGCACTAGAGGCTTCCATGTGTCACCTGCCAATACGCTTTTCAGGGCTCCATGTGGATCAGTAGAAAAGTGCCATTTGGCACCGCGAGGTGACACCACGTGGCACCACCTTGAAGGCACCATGTGTCCTGTACGATATTGACGTGGAGGTGACATAAAAAAATAGGTAGACCAATCAATGGATTCCATGTGGCCCAATCAGTGGGTGCCACGTGGCACCCCCGAAATGCCCAAGGAGGGCCCATGACCAAAAAATAAAAAAATATATATGACAGGACCCCACCGAATCTAGTGGAGGTCCCACTACATCTAGATACAACCACCACATCTAGAAGTCTCCAACCAAGTATAGCAGGGCTTACAACCATAGATTCAAAATGGGAGGCCCGCAGGTTTGACCCCGGGACCTCCCCCACATACAACGCTCTAACTTTAGTTCCTTTAACCAATCCGCCTAACAGTTCTATTGGAACATACGTTTGCCTAGTTACCATTTAAGCCGAGTTTTCGCCATCCATAAGAGGGGCGCATATCGTACAACTGTGGGCACAGTTTACGAGGAATAACTATCATTATTACAGGTTGCAAAGGGCACAAAAACCGAGACAAAATTCTTCTTGGGCTTGGGAGTGCCAGAGTCAGATAGAGGCGTGGAGATAGTCATTTTTGGATAATTCAATGCCACAAATTCAATGGTGCTATCTGTTTTCTGATATGAGCATTATTTCTACAGCTTGATTTTAGAATGAGGTATAGTTATGTATTTTCCAAATTCTTTTGCTAAGTTAATGAAAGAGCCTACCCATTTGAGAGCAGGACCTAGAGACATAGTCCACCAGGGACGAACTCTGTTATCAAGTTTTTGTGTTCAGATATGATGCTTATGTCTCTTCATTTTTGAGTTTTCCCTTCTTTAATGGTGCACTTTAATATATTATCATTTAATGCAATTCTTTATAAGTCACGATGAAAAGATCCCAGATCACATGGAGACCTAGTCTTAATATCATCATATATTGTCTTGTCAATCATATATATTTTAAAAGGAGGTTTTCCCCTTGAAGAGGATTATATTCATTGACTTTTAATCATTTTCAAGACACTTGGTTCATAACATTTGGCATCAAGAGCATCAATACTAGGGTTTTTCTACTTTAAGAGAGTCATCTTGGATTTTTATCTATAAATGTTTTTCAGTGATGCTTCAGACAATGAACTTTGTAGGTTACTTGGGAGACATATCATGGTACGTTTGATAAAAATTTTAGGTTCTGATTCGTTATAATTTTGAATATATAGCCTATGGAATATAGGGTTTGTGACTCATCCTGAAATCAATTTTAAATGAGTCATCTTGAAATTTCACTATAAATTGTTTTCTAGGAAGTTTCAGACAATGAAATTTTGTGGATATTGGGGACAAATTTCATAGTATAGGTGATCCAAATTTCAATTTCTGGTTCACTGTAATTTCATATATGTATTCCATGGAAGACAAGGTTTGTGACTAATATTGAAATCTGTTATCTTGGAATTTTTGTTGTAACGTTTTTTCAGTGAAGTTTTAGACTTTTAAATTTTCAGAATCCAAGTTTACACATTGAAGTACATGTGGAAAAAATTTCATATTCTGACTCATTACATTTTATGATATATTGTTTGTGGAAGTTAGTGTTTTTGCAGAGGTTATTTTCTAGTGATTTTAAGATCTTTTTTCGTGGTTAGCAAGCTCATTTTTTTTTAGAGACGTGTTCCGATGTCTTTAAATATCACAGGTGATCTGTATTATTTTGAGAATGAAATGAAGGAAAATATATAACAATGAAATATACAAAGATATTGCAATAAACACATAAATACAATAATGCACATTTTTTTATTAATGAGAGAATGTACAAAAATTGTAAAATTACAAAGTGCTAGAATGGTGGTAGCTTATCTATGAGAAGAGATGTGATGGAAACGCTCATTCACAAGAATATTATGTCGTTTACAATGAGTCTCTAGAGGAATTTTTAACATAAATAAAATTCAAAACCCTAACCCTAGAAGTTGAAACACCAAAAGGTTTGTGGGCCCCGATGGGGTTAGTTGGTACGCTAACTTCCAAAGGGCATAAATGTTTCATAAGATCTTTGTTTGGGGTGTTCTATACCTCATTAGAAAGGTATAGACAAGGAGTACATATTTATTTTGGATTATATGATGCTTTTGGCTATCGTTTGGGTGGTATCGTGCCAAAAAAAGATTTTTTAGGGCCTCAAAACGAGCTCGAAAGTTCATGACCCAAAAAACCATAGAAAAATTGCCAAGGTGGAAACCCTTGTTTTGAGCCATTGGAATAGGTGGGTGGCCACCTATTTCTGCCTCGATCAATCCTCCCCCCTTAGGAATAAATGGTCTCCATTGCGTGAATTACCCAGGGAATATTTTTTTGAATCTGAACCTTGGTGAGCTACTTGCCTTGCTGAAGAAGTTGTCTTGCTTAACTTGTTGAAGGTTGTTATGAATTTTTTGTTGGAGGGGTTGGATCTGTTGAACCAATTTGGCTACATTATCTGCCAGAGCATGTGAGGAATCTATTGGTGAAGATGCATCATGAAGAACATGAAGGAATTTACCATAACTTAGTTTGACTGGGAAGTGTGGAGGCACCCCCGTAGGTGCAGTAGGAATATCTTGGTTCTCTTCTGCAATCTTCTTGATATGATTCTATTGGATAAAAGGGTCTTGGGATGAGGCTAGAGTGGTTGTAGTGTCCTTCTCTTCTGACCAGGTTGTGAAGAGGATAAACTTTGTGGTATGAGAGATTACTTTGTGGCACTATTTTTTCGGCACAATAGTCAGAACTACCTCTAGTATCCTGTAGGGTTGAACCCCCAGAGTAACAATGAAGCTATAGGGTCGAGACTCATAAAGAGCATGACACCTCCACATATATGGTTGGCATAAAAAAACATCACATACTTCTAGTGGGGAAACATCACAAATTACCTCATCTTTGAAGGATTTGATGTCGTATGACAGGCGACACTGTTGGTTGGCATGAAGATCATGTCCCTAGTGAATCCATTCGTTGTTGTATGGTTTGCGGGTGTGGTGTTCTCGAAAAATCCAACTTCTTGAAAAATTTACTGAGATGGGGTTCTTTTGGATTCTATTATTAACAATAAAATGAAATGAGGTCCCCTTCACCCACATATATGAATGGAAAATTCACTCCCCCTCCTCACGATCCTATGGTTCTTTTGGTTGGATTGTTGTGGTCACAATAGTAGCAGTGGGTTCTGCATCAATTATCCGTCTCCTTTTATTATTATCTGAATCAGATTACGAGTCGTGGTTTGGATATATTTCTTTGAACTTAGCCACCAATGACTATTTTGAGTGACATTCATTGGTGTTGTGCCAAGAAATTTTGTGGAAGTCCCACCACTTCTTGGTGTCCTTCTCCGTCTTCCCATTGCTTCTGTTTTCCTGCGGTTTGGACTGGTTGTCTTGAGGTTGGTTGTTCTATGAGTTAGGGATTCATTTATGATACTTTGGTTGTTGTAGATTTGCAAAACTAAAATCCCACTTGTTTTGCAACTTAAATTTCTGTTCGATTTTGACATCATATCGATAAGTGACTCCCAGTGATGAAATGTCTAGAAATTCCATTTTGGTTTGGATGTACTTGTGTAGAGCCTCACAGTATTTCAAAACCATCTTTCAATCAGAGTATTTGATACTCATATTGGTGCACAAGGTATGCAAGGCATTTTTGAACTCTGGCACTGTTTGGTCCCATTTTTTATGCAATGTGGTCCATCTCATGTATTGGTCATCATAGTTTCCCACAGGGTAATATTGCTCTTTGACCGCACCCATAAAAAAATCCCAAGTGAAATTTGCCCTATATATTCCAGACTCCTCCATGGAAATTTTCTCCCAGTAAGTTCCCCACCAATGTTTGACATGGGGGAGATCCTTAAGGAGCATAAAGGTGATATTTTATTTGTCGGAAAAATTGTGAACAGAGAAATAAATTTCTAGCAAATTTAACCACTTTTCCAAATCATCTACATCGATCTAAAATTCAAATACATGAATATCAATATCAACTTGTACCTTGAAAGGGGTAGCATATCCAAAGTGGATTCTTGATGAAGATGTGTTTGTTATTGTTGACAATCATTGAAGGATTTGGGAAAAAATCTCCAACATCTTGTTCCTCTGTTGCACAAGGGCTTCTGCGAGAAATATCTTGATGGGATCTTATGCTCCCTCGTTCCTCTTCTCTCCTGCCATGGGAGGCCAGAGAGAAGTTTTCCTTAAGAGAAACTAACTCGAGACCCAACTCTCCTTACGCTAACCTTGTAAGAGACATGCACTAAGAAACGAAAAAGGAGTAGCTTACTTTGATACCACTGATCCATATTTTTTTGAGAATGAAATGAAGGCAGAGATATAAAAATTAAATATACATAGATATTGCAATAAACACAAAAATATAGTAATGCACATTTTTTTATTAATGAGAGAATGTACACAAACTGTAAAATTACAGAGTGTTAGAATGGTGGCAAGTTATCTCTGAGAAGAGATGTGATGGATACGCTCATTTGAAAAAATATGATGATGTTTATAATGAGGCTCTAGAGGAATTTTTAACATAAATAAAATCCAAAACCCTAATGATGCAGGAGATTCGCTCCAACTCGTCAAACATGTCAGAAGATAGCGCAATAGTGCACTTGGAGGGAACAAAACCCAAAGAAGGATGCACCAGTCCTTTAAAATTTTGAGCTTAAATTTAAAATTTAATGTAATTAAATCTTTTAAGGCTCAAGGAAAACTGAGCCACTGTCTTTGTACATGATGATTTATTGTACTGTGTAGTGTCGCATTTAATGGCTAACAATTAGTTGGATCTAGATCTGATTCGAACTAGATGTTTAATGAATGTAATTTAATGAGAGTAGGTAGCTAGAGGGAAGGCTCAAGAAGTCCCCTCTTGTATAAATCAATGTAATATATTCCCAGTAGTGGTTGTTTTCAAGTAGTTGGAGAGAAGAGAGAGTTAGCTACTAAGGAGAATAAGAGAGGAGAGGAGAGAGGAATTTGGACTCTGTTTCACTCCAGTTTTGTAAACATTTGTATAGAAGCATTCAAATATTAATACAAAAGCATGTTTCACTGCATATGAGTTTTCTGTGTTTTTATCAATATGATGAATGTTTGTTTCTGAATTTCTACTATGTGAATTTATGAATGCTATTAGTGAATGTATGTTTCCCTTTGGAAGAAGTAGATAGAAATTTTCTATCTGTAGTTTTCTGAGTGTTCTGGGCTATTAGGATTGTGAAAGGAGTGCACACCAGAGTAGTTGAAAAGCTATGTGATGCAAGTGCAAGGAGTGCACTTGAAAACTGTTTTGAGTTTGAGAGAGAGAATGTCAGGTGGGCGCACTAGAAGAAGCTTAAAACTCATAAGGAATAGTGCAAAGTTTGCACTTCAGAGTTACTGAACACTCTGAGGAAGGATCTGCAACGAGTGCATTGAGAAAGTGCAAGGAGTGAACAAAGCTGACACATTTTTGAAGTGTTGGTAAAGCTCTGCAGGAAGAGTGGAAAGTTCCAGGAGTGTTGGCGCAAATTTGATTAGACCAGGGTCCTTCTCAGGTTACCAACAAAAGGGTACCGGGTAATTTAGAGCCCTAGCATTTTCATCTTCTTTGGAGAGAAGAAGTCTCACTCAAAGCGCAACCTATTGAAATAGATACTTGACACTGAGAGGGGGGGGATGAATCAGTGTCACAAAACCTTGGACAATTTTCCACTTTTCACAAATTAACTGAACAACAAATATTTATTTCATTTTCTCAATCAATATATATAAAAGAATAAATACTTTATTTATTTATTTTAACTTGGATTAATACATAAGATCAATATTTGAATATCATCTTCAAACAATTATGAGAGACCCAACTCTTTGTTACAAGACCTAGCTTGTAGTTCTCATATCCAACTGAGAAATGAGGAATCCAACCCTCATAACAAGTCCCAACTTGTTGATCTCAGATCCAACTGGGATGTGAGGAATCCAATCCTCATACAAGACCCAATGTTTAAATAGGCACCAACCTGATAGAATGAACCTTCATTCAATCCCTTATATATAAATATATATACTTCAACAAATTCAAATACACTTCTTCTCACAATTCCTTCTTGTTTATATAGCCTTTCAATGGGTGTGAATTTGAATCATTGTGTCTTTTGATATTTGAACCATTGTACCTTTTCATTTAAAATGATAATATTAATCTTTAATTAATACCATTTTTCCTTTTATCCTTTATTCATAATGCTCATGAATTAACTCTCTTTTAATCATGATTGTGTGTTGGTTCCTTTGTCTTCATGATTTGATCACAGACATTGATCGACTCATCATATCGTTCTCATGCTTTTGCTGCATTCTCTGTTCACCAACAGATCATATGTGATCTCTTATCGATTCTTTGTATTGTTCTAGTGTTAACTCTCCGTCGAATTATTAAATCTGTATGAGGTGCTTCCTTAAAACCATTTTCATATGATCACAGTCGTAGAACCATGAGCTTATCAATTTAAGCATTTCCTCATTTTACCCTTATTTATCTATTCCATACGATGACAGGTGGTGATCAAGCTCTAAGATAAATAAGTTCTTGATCACTTGTCAAGATCAACGGTCACGTTTAATCGCATGATGAGATGGATGTCTGTCATTACTTCAAGACTTCGTCCTTCACGACTTTCAGCCTTTGTAATGTTTCAAATATTCCAAAGTAGATTTCTATGAAGCAGATCAGACGGTCATTATTCGTTCTTCTGTTAGTAAGACGATCTTGGCTTGTCTAGAGGTTTTGAACAAATCGACGATTACAAATTAATAAAGATTTGAGATGAATGACTCTCATTTACTTCAGAACTTCAGGACTTCAGGCATTTTCTAGTAGTGAAAACTCCCGAAGTAAAACTCCTGGAGTGACGCAACTTGCTGATGTCACTTATTGACGTGGCATTGACTGAGTGGCTGCCACATGTCACTTTGATTCGTGACTTACGCATACCTAAAATTCCAACTGCACTTTGACACTTGTCATCATTTGATTGCATCCTTGAAGATGTGGTCTGTTGACGTAGATCTCCTGATGTGGCACATATTCTTCTCCTTAATCAAGTGATCAAGATACTATCTGAAATGTATCTTAGATCGACAACTGAGAGTAACTTTGGAATTTTGGCCTTCAGGACTTCGGGTAATTTGATCTCTCCACTTCCCAGTTCTTCCTATGTGAGATTCCCCGAAGTGAAACCTCCTCACAACTCTTAACCCAAAATAAATGTTTTTTGTTGATCATGATCTTAGATCAATAGTTCAATATATTTGTGATGTTATTTTTTCTTGGTTTAAATCCAACATCTCTTCTTCTTTGCTTATCCTATCCTTCCACTTTAAAGTGATCCAACGACTATTGGGAATTATGGTATTCAAGATCTTAGTTGTTTTTCCTTGCTTATCCTATCCTTCCACTTAAAGTGATCCAATGACTATCGGGAATTCAGATAATTGATATCTCAACCATTTTTCCTTGCTTATCATATCCTTCCACTTAAAGTGATCCAATGACTATCAGGATTTTAGATAATCGAGATCTCAACCATTTTTCCTTGATTATCCTATCCTTCCACTTAAAGTGATCTAACAGTCGATAATGGTATCGAAGCATATCAATGATCAGGGATGATTACAGGGTCCTCAACTAGTACGACGTTTAAATCTATGATTGAGATCCGCAATGGAAAATTGCTCGTTGGTAGTGGACCTGATGCCAACCATAGATCTATTTGGCGAGTGACCATTGATGGTCGATGTGGATTGTGGAAACACAAATTATGAGTGGTTTAATTCTTCACCCAATATCCGCAATTGAAGTTGTGTAATTGTTGGTGGATCAACCATAGTCATTGATATTTGAATATGTAAGATCTGACGGTCCTAACTAATTGCGGGATTGAAAATAACACTTTATTTAATTCTTCGTTCACTCTCTGCAATATATCCATGTCGTTGATTTGATGCTTGCATATCTAATGGTATTGAATTAATTTGACCATTTGGTAGATCAACCAAAGTTGTCAATCTTTGAGTTGATGAGATCTGACAATCTAGACTAATTGCGGTATTGGAAAATGTGTGTGGTTTAATTCTCCCTTCGCGCTCCACAATCAATCCTTGCCCTTGATCTGCCTTGCATATATGATGGTCACAACTTGATTTGATCATTGACCAATCCTCTAATGATCCTTAAGCCCATGGTCACTCATATGACCGATGTCCGTTACATGAGACGATCACCACCGTCAATTTCCTGATCAGACAACTGCTGAGGCTTCTTACCTTTTCGTGTGGATCGATCGAATTCTCAGTCTTTCCATCGATCTCGATGAAATTTATACAATGCACTCTTCCTTCTGAGATTTATTCATGCTATCTGACATTTTCATTCTTTGCATACTTTCAATGCGCTTTTCCTTCTAGACTTTGATCTCTGCATCTTGTTTTCCATTTTCTACTGACTGTGCACTTTTCCTTCTGAGCTTTGATCTCTGCATATTGTTTGACATTATATTCTAATTGTTATATTGTTGACATAAATGACAATTTCATCTAAGATAACTAAAAAATGACAATTCTTCATAACAACTTATCATCACATCATAATGACATCGACTGTTGACATCAATGACAACATATCAATGACAATATGTCCAACAATATACCCCTTTTTCATTGAGGGAAACACACTAACTTCATACAAAAACTTCCCCTGTGATGAAGTTTTCCTCCTATGAATCTCCCCCTTTGAAATCAATGGCAAAGGGTTTCTCCCCTTATGATCAACATCTGTTTGTCTGCATGTTGTTGACCATAATATGAACTTGGGTAACTCCCCCTGCAATCATGCTCTGTCTTCCATAACTGAATGTCTCCCCCTATCAATATGCTCTCTCTGCCTTTGAGTACTCTTCTCTTTTGTTTTTGAAAGGTTATCTCTTTCTGACAAGGTCTCTTCCCCTATTAATTTACAAACTCTTTGTCATAATCCTTTGATTATGTAGAACCCAAATTAAACTTCTTTTTGTATTTTCTTTCTTTGGCTAACAAATTGTGACTTCATCAGAATTTGATATTGTCATATATTCTTCTATAGGCACTTCCTCTTCTTGGGCTTGATTTATTTCATATTGAATTTCACATTCTTTATTAGGACCTTCACCCATCATGTTATTATTATTAATTTCTTCATTTTCAGGTGTAATATCATCTTTCTTGCTTTCTCCTTCACATTTTCTTCTCCATATCTTTCTATGAGATATTCTTCTTTTTATTTTTTCTTTTTCTAATTGTGTTTTTGGAGATTTGTCATCTCCTTTCTTATTCCAACTTTTATTAGGTTTTGTCACTGACTTGAATGACTTATTCAAATATTGACTTTTTGTGTTCTTGCAGTTTTTGGATTTGTGCCCAAACCTATCATAGTTGTAACATCTTATTTTATGACAAAATTTTGTTGTGTGCCCAAAAAAATTACATCTCCAACATCTAATTGAGTTTTTGGATTTTCTTGTATATCCTTCCTCTAGTTTCTTGCAGTCCATTGCTTTATGGCCAAAGCTATGACAAGAAAAGCAATAGACATTAAAGGTGTTTCCATTCTTGATTTTATTGTGGCTTGAGAAATCTATCATTTGATTTTCTTCTTCCTTTTTACTTCTATAGCTTCCTTCCTTAACAAAGTTCATGTCTTGTAATTCCTTTGTGATTGCACCTTTTCCTTTTGAGAAGGATGATCCTTTCTCATGTTTGTAAATGGTGCTCCATTTGTCATTGTATTCTTTCTTATTGTATCCAAGACCAGTTTTGTCATCAGCTGATCTTTGGATCATCCAAATCTTATCTAGGATAGCTAAGATATTATGGAAATTGAAAATATTATTTGTCTTTTCATTCATCTTTTTGAGATTGTCTGTTTCTAACTTTAATATTTGACATAATTCTTCTTTTTTACTCAAGTGACTCTTCAGGGCTTCTTCCACTTCTTTAGCATGATCAAGTTTAGTATTTAGATTGATGACTAATTCTTCTATCTCATCCAAGACTTCTTTGCATTTAATATTTTTGCCATATGTCTTCAATTCTTCCATATCTTTTGTTCGATTAAAAACTTTAGTTTTCAATATTTTGATTTCTTCCTCGTATTCTAGCTGAATCCTTTTGAGGTTGATAGCTTATAATTCAAACATTTGGAATGATTCTTCCTTTTTTGTTATTTGGATCTCCTGGGATTCTTCCTTTTTCTTAGATTCTTCAATTTGAGTCATTATATATGCATTGGTACTTTCATTTATCTTTTTAAAATTGATGATTTCCAATTCCAACATGTGGTAAGCATTTTCTTTCCTTGTTAACTCTTTAGGTCTTCTTCACTATCTTTAATTTCCTCAAGTTGAGTGTTTAGACTGTTAACTAATCCTTCTGATTATTTTAGTACTTCTTTTCTTTTACTGTCACATGCCTTTAATTATTCCATCTCTTTTGTTAGATTAATAACTTTGGTTTTTAATCTTTTGATCTCTTCTTCTTCTTCTAGCTGAAACTTTTGTTCATTCTCTTCATGGTTAGATTGATCTAACTGTTGAAGTAGCACCATATCCTTTTGTTGGAGTTTCTCCAATTCTTATAGAGTGCTCATGGTTGTGTACTCAATATTTTCAAGAGCCTCCACATGAACTTTAATATGCATATAATTTCCTGGTTCCAAACAAATATCTCCTATAGAAACTACAACATTAGTTTTGAGATTATGTAATTTTTCTTTAGTGATTACTGAGGTATGCCTCAATTCCTTGATGAGGTTGTCTTCCTCACTGTTGACTGAGATTTGCATCAAATACTGTATTTCATTCTGATTATAAATCTTTTTCTCTATGTTATGTTCTTTAATCTGATTGCAATTTTCCCCTTTTTTATTTTGTTCCTTATCTTGATAAGAATTCTCTTCTTCTGAGTTTTATTCTTTATTCTAAAAGGAATCCTTTGTATCTGAGTCTTGTTGCTCACTTTGATAGGATTTATCTTCTTCCTATGTTTCATTCTGATAACAATTTTCTAGTTGGAGCCATGATTCTTTAGCAGATTTGTAGTGCCTCATATCTTCTTTGACTTTGTCTGACAATTCGTCCTGGATTGATTTTAAGGCTACTGAATTGTTTCTCCTTGCTTCCTTTGCAATTTTGTATTTTCTCTTTGAAGTAGTTAAGTTATAGGGATTACTTACTATTGAATCCCAAACTCCAAATCCTCTTGACTTCAGATATATTTTCATATTTTCCCTCCATGATGAATAATTTGATCCATCAAATAAAGGATCTTCATTTGTGGAGATAGAAATTTGTCCACCAATTTCTTATGAATCTACCTTTAGTGTTTAAACTGTGTTAAAGCAACCTTTCTATGATACCAATTGTTGAAATGGTTACTTGACACTGAGAGGGCGGGGTGAATCAGTGTCACAAAACTTTGGACAATTTTCCACTTTTCACAAATTAACTGAACAACAAATATTTATTTCATTTTCTCAATCAATATATATAAAAGAATAAATACTTTATTTATTTATTTTGACTTGGATGAATACATAAGATCAATCTTTGAATATCATCTTCAAAAAATTATGAGAGACCCAACTCTTTGTTACAAGACCCATCTTGTAGTTCTCAGATCCAACTGAGAAATGAGGAATCCAACCCTCATAACAAGTCCCATCTTGTTGATCTCAGATCCAACTGAGATGCGAGGAATCCAATCCTCATACAAGACCCATCTTGTAAACAGGCACCAACTTGATAGAATGAACCTTCATTCAATTCATTATATATAAATATATATACTTCAACAAATTCAACTACACTTCTTCTCACAATTCCTTCTTGTTTATATAGCCTTCCAACTGGTGTGAATTTGAATCATTGTGTCTTCTGATATTTGAACCATTGTACCTTTTCATTTAAAATGATAATATTAATCTTTAATTAATATCATTTTTCCTTTTATCCTTTATTCATAATGCTCATGAATTAACTCTCTTTTAATCATGAATGTGTGTCGGTTCCTTTGTCTTCATGAGTTGATCATAGACATTGATGGACTCATCACATCATTCTCATGCTTCTGTTGCATTCTCTATTCACCGACAGATCATATTTGATCTCTTATTGATTCTCTGTATTGTTCTAGTGTAAAATCTCTGTCGAATTAAATCTGTATGGGGTGCTTCCTTCAAACCATTTTCATATGATCACAAGCATAGAACCACGAGCTTATCAATTTAATCACTGCCTCATTTTACCCTTATTTATTTATTCCATACGACTACAGGTGGTGAGCAGGAGCTAAGCTAAATAAGAGCTTGATCACTTGTCAAGATCAATTGTCACATTTTAATCGCTTGATGATATGGACGACTGTCGTTACTTCGAGATTTCATCCTTTGCGAATTTCAGCCTATGTAATATTTTAAATCTTCTGAAGAATATTTCTTTGAAGTATATGAGACGGTCATTATATGTTGTTCCATTAGTTGGACGATCTTGGCTTGTCTAGAGGTTTCTAACAAATAGACGATTACAACTTAATGAAGAGTTGAGATGAACGACTCTCATTTACTTCGGAACTTCGGGACTTCAGGCATTTGCTGGAAGTGAAAACTCCCGAAGTAAAACTCCCGGAGTGACATAACTTGCTGAGGCCACTTGTTGACGTGGCATTGACTGAGTGAATGCCACATGTCACTTAGATTTGTGACTTACAAATACCTGAAATGACAACTTCACTTTAACACTTGTCATGATCTGATTGCATCCTTGCTGGCGTGGTATGATGACGTAGATATCCCAATGTGGAACATATTCTTCTCCTTGATCAAACAGTTAGGATACTATCTGAAATGTATCTCAGATTGACGACTGAGAGTGGCTTCGGAATTTCAACCTTTGGGACTTCGGGTAATTTGATCTCTCCACTTCCCAGTTCTTCTGAAGTGAGATTCCATGAAGTGTAACCTCCTCACAAATTTTAACCCAAAATAAATGTTGTTCGTTGATCATGATCTTAGATTGATGGCTCGACCTATCTACGATGTTTTTTTTCCTTGGTTTAAATCCAACAACTCTTCTTCTTTTCTTATCCTATCCTTTCACTTTAAAGTGATCCAATGACTATCGAGAATTTGGGTATTCAAGATCTCAGTTGTTTTTCCTTTCTTATCCTATCCTTCCACTTAAAGTGATCCAATGGCTATTGGGAATTTAGATAATCGATATCTCAGCCATTTTGCCTTGCTTATCCTATCCTTCCACTTAAAGTGATCCAACAACTATCGGGATTTCAGATAATCAAGATCTCAACCATTTTTCCTTTCTTATCCTATCCTTCCACTTAATTTGATCCAATGGTCGAGAATGGTATCGAAGAAGATCAATGATCAAGGATGATTGCGGGGTCCTCAACTAGCACGACATTTAAAACTATTGTTGAGATCTGCAATGGAAAATTACTCATTGGTAGTGGACCTGATGCCAACCATAGATCTATTTGGTGAGTGACCATCGACGGTCGATGTGGATTGTGGAACCACAAATTGTGAGTGGTTTAATTCGTCACTCAAGATATGTAATTGAAGTTGTGTGATTGTTCATGTATCAACCATAGTCATCGATCTTTGAATCTGTAAGATCTAATGGTCTTGAATAATTGTGGGATTGGAAATAACACTTTATTTAATTCTCCTTTTTCTCTCCACAATCTATCCTTTCCATTGATATAGCACTTGCGTATCTAATGGTCCTGACTTAATATGACCATTTTGTATATCAACCAAAGTCGTCGATCTTTGATTCGATGAGATTTGACGATCTAGATTAATTGCAGGATTGGAAATAGTGTGTGGTTTAATTCTCCCTTCGCACTCTGTAATCAATCCCTTCCCTTGATTTGGATTGCATATCTGACGGTCACAATTTGATCTGATCGTTGACCAATCCTCCAATAGTTGTTAAGCCCATAGTCACTCATATGAACGACGTCCGTTACATGAGACAATCAACACCGTCAATTTCTTGATCGGACGGCTGTTGAGGCTTCTCACCTTTTCATGTGGGTCGATCGACTTCTTAGTCTTTCCATCGATCCCGATGAAATTTATACAATGCGCTCTTCCTTCTGATCTTTAATCATGCTATCTAACATTTTCATTCTTTTCATACTTTCAATGCACTCTGCCTTCTGAGATTTGATCTATGCATCCTATTTGACATTTTCTGCTGACTGTGCACTTTTCCTTCTGAGCTTTGATCTATGCATATTGTTTGACATTCTCTTCTAACTGTTATACTGTTGACCTCACTGAAAATTTCATCTATGCTAACTTAACAATGTCAATTCATCATAACAACTTATCATCACATCATAATGACATCGATTGTTGACATCAATGACAACATATCAATGGCAATATATCCAACACAACCAAGACAAGAAGATAGGGAACGATAAAGAGAATACTTAGGTAGATCTCCAGAATCTTCAAGAGTCAACATAGTCTTGTGCAAGATGAACTAACAAGTAACATATATGAACCTATTCATAACTAATATTAAAGACAACAGAGTTGTGACAACATTTGCAAACAAGCTATAACATATTGATCTTATCAGACATGAAGAAGTAAAGAAGAATAACAATTCATAGACATAGACAAAGAATTACACAAAATATTTCAAAATTTTATGTCCTTCCATATATTATCATTAAAGGGGTTCCTCAGATACAATTCAACAAATATGAGTCATTACTCTATTACAATCTTTTCTGGCTCCAAACTCATTCTTAAGAGCTCTATCTACCCTTTTCCCAAGATGGATATTAATTATAATAACAGAACCTAAATGGAGTGAATGATAATCCCGTCAACCCCTTACAATCATATACATATCATATATATAAGATAACTAGGATCCATGGTTTGAGGCTTCACATGCTTTCTTGTTCTTGTTCTGTTGTAACTTCTTTCTCCTTGCTGGTGTTGCATTATCCTTCTTTCCAACCATTTTCTGTTTCCTCCCTTGCTATGTTTTCCAGCTCCTTTATGGCTTGCGCAACTTATATTTGACCAAAATTGGGACTTTAGTATTCCTTGCACAAATTCTAATCAACAAAATGAAGGGCCCAACAAGCTCCGACAACAATCCTTGACTCATCCTCAAGTCAAGTCCTCGGTTCGTCCGTGATCTCTAGAATGACCTATTGATTTCCTTTGTCTTTTGTCTCTACTTTGCTTCCTTATTCTACTTGAACTCTTTCCTTTTTCACCTCTTCAAATGAAGGGCCCAACTCTAGGACCAATTCCAGGGTGCTCTTCCTTACTCCTTGAAAACTGGCGATTTTATCCTACCACTTCCTAGCAAGGAGTGAAGCTTCAACCATGAATTATCCGGATTTAGGATCGGAATGAACTAATTAAAATAATGAATACATTAAACACAAAGAAATGAAGAATACCACAAATATCCAGTGAACAATATCTTCTATTGAATAATGAAATAGGATGAAACTGTAAAAAGGCATAACTGAAACACTTGATCGAATGGTGGTAGCTATCTCTGAGAAGAGATGTGGCTACTATGCACATCCATATGAGTAGAATGGATTACAATGAGGCTTCAAAGGCCTTTTTGATATTACTCATGAATGCCAAAACCCTAGACATCCAAAAATGTAACCCTAGAAGGTGAAACACCAAAAGTCATGTGGGCCCCTATGGGTAAGTTGGTACCTCAACTTCCCAGGGTCGTACATTTTTCATACAACCTCCATTTTAGGAACGTGATAGCATGTTGGAAAGGTATTTAATATAAATACACTTTCCACCATCAATCTCTGACTCCTTCTATAATTTGACTGTAGTGAGCCAAAAAAACAATGTTTAGGGCCCCAAAACAGCCCTGGAAGTACAACAAGATGCGATGACATGAAAACATACAAAATAATAGAGTTGGATTAGGCAAGAGGCCACCAGTATCCACTTGGAGGATGTGTGGGGCTTCAGACAACCCTAGAAGTCTAGAACCCACAATTACAAAGAAGTACAGAAGAACGTGATGATAAAAAATGGACAAGAGGAGCGAGTTAGAATAGGTGGGTGGCCACCAATATCCACCTAGATCAATCCTCCCCCCCTTAGGAAGAAATGTTCTGCATTGCATTGAGTTCCCCCATCTGGTGAGGAAACTTTTGTTGGATTTGGAACTGAGTGAGCCAATTGCCTTTGTGTAGGAGTTTCCCTGCCTTGACAACCCGATAAAGCTGGATCCTCTATTGGCGAGTGCCCTTGACCTATGTGTCCACTATCTGATCAGTGGAGGCTTGTTCCATGTAGTGATAGTTGATCTTTTTTGGTGTCATTTGTTCTTCGATCTCCGAGGTGTCCAATAATTATGGAAAATATGGTCGAATGAGGTCCACATTTAACATTGGATGCAGGCCAAGGAAGGGTAGAGTGTTGAGCTCAAAATCATTGCTACCCACAACCTTAGTGATAGTGTAAGGCCCATAGAAAAGTGGGTGAAGATTTTGATGGGGCCCCATGAGATGCTCCTTATACAAATGTAACCAAACTTTGTCGCCAACCTGAACTGGTGTGGTACCATGTGTTGAACATGGAGCAGCTTGTACTTAACATTGGTTTTTTGCAAAATATCCTGGACATGTTGGCGGATGTGCTGAATCCACTCAATGAATTTGGTGGCTTTGTCGATCGAAAAATGATCATGGGAAGAGTCTGTCTGTGCGGTGGAAAGAGGAAGTGAAACATCAATGGGTCTTAAGGGTTGGAATCTCAAACCCACCTGAAATGGGCTATGGTCGATGGATCTATGGAGAGCCCTATTGTAATTGTGTTGAACATAGGGGAGAATCTCGTCCCATGTACGTGGATTCTTAGAATTGTACATGTGCATAATGTGCACAATCATCCGATTGACGACCTATGTTTGGACATCAGTTTGGGTGTAAAAAGCAGAGGATTTTGTGAGCTTGGTGTCCAACAGAGACCAGATACTCGACCAAAATGTGTTGAGGAATCTATTGTCCCAGTCGTAGATGATGGTTTGTGGTATCCCAAAGTGAACCCACACTCATTTGAAGACGAGCTTGGCAGTATCTGCTACTATGATATTCTTCTTGCAGGCTGTGAGGATGGACATCTTCGAAAATCGATCAACGACCAGAAATACATAGTAATTTCCTTTCTTGGTGGACGTCAAGCTAGACATATAATCCATTGAAATGGATTCCCAAGGATTTTTGGGAATAGGAAGAGGGGTGTATAAGCCTTTCTTCTTGATGGGTGGCTTGGAAATGGCATAGGAAGTGCAATATCTGATATACTTGCTAGCATCCGATCAAATTTTTGGCCAATACAAATGTTTCTGAAGAACAACCACAGTTTTCTCCACGCCAAAATGTCCTGCCACCCAACTGTAGTGGGATTACCAAATCATCTTTGCATTCTCTCTTGTAGGCACAAAGAGATGGACCAGGTGGCATAAGAGTCTATCCTGAATGTGAAAATCGGTGACAGTTGTGCCTGTACCCAAGAGATGATAGGTGGTGGCAAAGTTCAGATCTTGCTAATAAAGTTGGGGCCACTCAGATGCTTCATGTCCACAAGAATGGAGCACAGTGGTAAGTGTATCCATAGGAGGCCGACTGAGGTAGTCATCAACACGATTGGAGATACATGTCTTCTACTTGATGTTGATATGGAACTAGTGCAGGTAGGTGGACCACTTCTGATGGCGGTCATTCTGTAATTTCTCCTATGTTTGTATGAACTACAGAGCCTTGTGATTAGTGTGTATGATCGTCTATTTTCCCAGAATGTAATTTTTCCATTGACAACCAGATTGTACAATAGAATACATTTCCTTGTCATAGGTAGGGTATTTATGGACACTTTCAGAGAGTGTCTCACTATGGTATTCCATCGGATGCTCGTGCTGAGTGAGAACCACACCCACAACATAGTGAGATGCATCAGTCTCAATCTTGAACGATTGTTGCAGATCGATCAAGGAGAGTACTGGAGCTAAGCATAATTGATTCTTCATATCATCGAATGCTTGTTGTTTCTCCTTTACCCACACTAAATTGTCCCTACCACCACCCTTGGTCACCTGGTTGAGGGCCCATGCAATATGGGAGAATCCCAACATGAACCGTCGATAGAAGTTGGCTAGTTCCAAGAAGCTCTGAAGATCGGTCAGTGTAGTCAGGGTTGGCCAGTCACAGATGATTTGGATATTAGTTGGATCAACATGTACCCCATTCTCATCAACAATTTATCCCAAGTATTGGACACTGTTCATGCCAAAAGAGCATTTTCCCAAGTTGGCATATAGCTTGTGCTACTGCAGAGTGCTCAAAACCTATTGAATATGTCACATGTCCTCCTCCCACGTCCCGTTGAAGATGAGGATTTCATACAAATATGCCACCACAAAAGAGTTGGTGAAGGGTCTCAATACATCATCCATCAACCTCATGAAAGTGGTTGGTGCATTTTTAAGGCACGGGGCATGACTAGCCATTCAAAGAGACCTGCTTTATATTTGAAGGTTGTCTTTCATACATCAATTGGTTCAATGGGAACTTGGTGGTAGCTAGACTTTAGGTCAATATTGCTGAAGAACTATTCCCCCTTGAGTTGGTCAAGAAGGTCATCAATCTTGGGAATGGGGTACCAGTTTTTGACTGTGATTTTGTTTAAGGCTTTGTAATCAATGCAGAGTTGCCACGTCCCGTCCTTCTTTTGAACCAATACATTTGGGCTTCCGCAAGGGGAGGAGATGGGTCTGATGTGCCCCTTTTGAAGAAGCTCTTGGATATGTCGCTAGATTTCATCATTTTCCATCAATGAGTGATGATAGACTGGTCCATTAGGTAGAGGTGCACCAAGGGTCAGATAAATTGGATTCTTGAATTGGTAGTGTGTCAGTACCCTTGTAGGTGAGGAGAAGATGTCTCTATACTCTTCCACGATTCTGTTCACTTACATCTGATGGAAAGAGAGGTTCTGTGTAGAGGCCATAGATGTGGCGATTACCTTCTACTTACTATGATCATAGATCATAAAGAAGAAAAACTTACTGGTCTGTGAGTTGACCTTACTGCATTTCTTAGCAGATATTAAAGAAATAGCAGTAGGCAGCGCTACCTTTGGTATCCTGTACAATTGTCTACCCAAAGTAATAATAAAATTGCAGGGTCTAGACTCATACACACCATGGTGCTTCCAAAAATATGGTGGTCCTAAAAGAACATCAAAAACTTCAAGGGGAGAAATATCACACAGTACCTCATCTTTGAAAGGATTGATGTTGTAGGGAAGACGACACTATTGGTTGACACAAATATCTCTTCCTTGGTGAAGCCAGCCGATGGTGTAAGGATATGGGTGTTGTGTCATTGGAAGGTCCAACCAATTGATGACCTCTTCTAAAATTAGGTTCTTCCGATTACCTCTATTGATAATGAAATGAAGTGGAGCCCCCTTTACTCACATCTATGAGTGAAAGAGGCATTCCCCTTCCTCTAGTTCTTCTGGTTCGCTTGGCCAAAATTTGGTGGTAGAGATAGTGGCACTGGGTTCAACATCAATAATCCTCTTCCCTCCTTAAGAATTTGATTCAGAATCAGAATTGGCCTCTGACTCAGAATCCTTCAGTTTAGCCACGAGGGACTACTTGGAGTGACATTCTTCGGTGTTGTGCCAAGGGATTTTATGGTACCCACACCATTTTCCCGTGTCTTTCTTCGTCTTCTCATTTCCCTTCTTGTGTTGTGGCTTGGACTGCTTTTCCTGAGGGTGACCATCTTGACTTGGTCCCTTACTGTGTGGGTTGGGGCTGCCTTTTCCCTGCTTCAACTGTGAGGGGTTTACAGATCCAAACGCTTTCCTTTTTTGCTTAAATTTCTGCTCAATATTGACAACATATCTATAAGTCATGCCCAATGAGGCGATGTCTAGAAGCTCCATTTATGTTTGAATATATCTATGAAAAAAAATTCATTATTTGAGCACCAGATGACACTCAGAGTCTTTGATACCCAATTTGGTAGGTATGGTATGGAAAATATTGGTGAAATCTTGTACTGTCTGGTCCCTTTCTTGACATAGGGTGGTCCATCTTGTGTACTGGTCCTTGTATCTTCCAACAATGTAGTATTGTTCTTTAATGGAATCCCAGAAGGAGTCTCATGTAGAGGCCACCACCAATATTACAGATTCCTCCACGACCCTTTTCTCAGAGTAAGTATCCCACCAGTCTTTAACATGGGGAACGACCTTGAGGAGTGCAAAAGTGATATTTTCCCTATCGAAAAAATTGTGGACCGAAAAATACCCTTCGATCGGATTCAATTATTTATCTACAACGTCTGCATCTATCAGTCCTTTAAATAATGGAATATCAAAATTTACTTGTACCTTGAAGGGGGTTGCATGGTCGCTTGATGAAGATGCTTCTCTTGTGGGAAGTCATTGAAGGATCTACATGAAGTTGTCCATGATTTTGTTCCTTTGTTGCACGAGGGCTTCCTCGAGCAAAATTTTAATAAGATCTCCTACTCCATCATCTTTCTTTTTTTCCCCCATGGGTTGTTGTTGGGCTCAATGCGACTTATATTTTAATAGCTCGATTGGTTCGATTCCCAACTTCTTATACCTAGATCTTGGTGGGGACATGCACGAAGAAACATAAATGAAGAGAAGACTGCTTTGATACCACTGATCCATAGTTAGGAGGGGGATGAACTGATTAACAAACTAAATACAATAAACACAAAGATATGAAGAATAAAATATATATCTAGTGAACAATATCTTCTATTGAATAATGAAATAGACTGAAACTGTAAAACTACATAACTAAAACACTTGCTCGAATGGTGGTAGCTATCTCTGAGAAGAGATGTGGCTACTATGTGCATTCGTCTAAGCATAATGGATTACAATGAGGCTCTAGAGGCCTTTTTGATATTACTCATGAATGCCAAAACCCTAGAAATCCAAAAACCTAACCCTATAAGGTGAAACACCAAAATTCATGTGGGCCCTTATAGGTAAGTTGGTACCTCAACTTCCCAGGGTCATAACTTTTGCATATGACCTTCGTTTTAGGTGTGTGATAGCCCGTTGGGAAGGTATTTCAAAGAAATACACATTACGCCATCAAGCTCTAACTTTGTCTATAGTTTGAATGTGGTGATCTAGAGAAACAACTTTTAGGGACCCAAAACAACTCTGGAAGTACAACAAGATGTGCTGACATGAAAACATACAAAATAAGCCAGTTGGATTAGGTGAGAGGCCACCAGTATCCACCTGGAGGATGTGTGGGGCTTCAGATAACTTGAAAAGCATAGAAACCACAATTACAAATAAGTATAGAAGAATGTGTTGATAAAAAGCGGACAAGAGGAGCCAGTTGGAATAGGTGGCTGGCCATCAATATCCACCTGGATTAATGAATTGTTGAGTCGCATATGTAATGCATCCCTTAGGCTTAGACGCGACTAGGGAGTTCCAATATGAATTAGATATAACATCTACATGATGCATCTGCATGTAGGTTGTCTAAACGATAGGTCAAAACTCCTGTAGCTATTTCTTAGCAATTGACTGCGCTTCAAATAGAGCATTTAGCTCGTTGTCTGCATGTTGTATCTGGTCAATCTTTTCCTATTACTCGAGCAAATCCATAGTCACAACAACTTACTCATTAAGTGACTGGATCTTTGTGTGCATGTCCTCTAGAGTCTGGTTTTTCCTTGCAATGATACCCATCCAATCGCTAACTTCCCAAAATATCCTCATGCATTCTATTGTTCGTTTGTGCAAGGTTGCTCTTGCATTATTTCCTTCAAGCACTACTTTTTCCATTTTCTCTTGAAGATTTCTGGGTTGTCTTTCTGCTTCATGCCGACTCTCCCACAACTTTTCTTCAAGGTTCTATGTGTGAATGACCAACTCTGACCATGCTCCCTGGAGTAGCTCATTTTCTACTTAGGCTCGCCTACTGCACTAGATTGTGGTAGTTGCGGTGCTATCCTTCGGATCATTGGCCAGGCTTCTGTAAGTTTTTCCTGGACCCTTTCTATTTTTTCCTCTTCCTAGATCCTTACATACTCTTCCTGTGTCCAACATGCTTGCTCAAAGAGTTATTTCTCTTTGTAAAATTATGCTTCCCTTTCGGACCACTGGAGTCTCTATTCTAGTTTATCAGTTGAGGTTCTGATCATCCCTACTAGTTGTGTTGATGGCCACTAAGCGAGATCAATAGAAGAAGTAGTGGCCTCCCTGGGTACTTGGACCTATAGTGGGATTCCACTGGCCGTTGATTGTTCTAAAGGTTCTTCCACCTCTTCCTCCTCTATAGATGGACCTTGCGACTATTGTGCAAGTCTCATCCTCAATGATGATGGAAAGAATGGAAACACTTCTTTCTTTGCTAGGCAGAGCTGCATCAACTTTGCACACTATTGTGAGTTCTGAAGTACTAGCTCCATTTGCAATTGCAATGGCGTTGCACTCTATCCTGATGAATTTTCAAGTTCCTTCTAAACCTATGGTACTTCTGCCTCATTTTGGACCTTGGCTTCTGGGGTTTCGCTCCTTTGGATGGTACTCTCAACATTGATTGTTGAGAGGGGTTGCTGCATGCTTGAGGATTGTGATATGGGAACAATTTGCATCTCCTTTGAAGTATGAGTGTCCTACATTGGTATAAATGGAATAATTTGTTGGCTTAGGACTTCAGGGTTTGGACCAGTGAATTCTGGTTTATGCTTGGGTAGTTCAGGGGGATCCAACTACATGGGCTCTGATTTAGTGGTTTGGGGTTGGTGGGTTATTTCTCAAGGTGGAGAATGGGGTTGTGGGGCTGATGGGGGTTGTTCGGTGATTATGGTGGTGGATGGAGTGGTATCAGGTTCAAGGTTATCCTAGATGTCAATGATCATTTGGGCCACTCGATTCATTTCTCGAGTATGAGGGATGGTTGATGATATAGGTTGAGGGTTCTGAATATTCATGGAGGAGGGCCTTGTCCTAGGTTTCTTGACCAACGTGTCTCCAATGAAAGAAACATTTAGGATGTCACTAAAATCTTTACCTGTCAACATATATTTCTCTAGAAGCTGCGGGAACATGGGCAATGTTCTCTTCTTGCGTTCTAGCGGTTGTTTCTCTTCATCCTCCTCCTCTGAGTCTGTATGCATTGGAGCATATTTATTTTTCTACTTTGGGCTCGAGCTCAGTCCTAGCTTTGCTTCTTTTCCCTTTTTCTTCAAGAGATCTAGGGGTAAAAGATAGTGCATTCTCGACTTGTGTGGTTTGCACTTCACTAATGGCCATGAAATGACCTCCTTGTCAAAGGACTCTTCATCTAGGTAGAATGACAACATCTGGGAGTGGAAGTATTCTAATTTGGCATGCCTTGGCCAAACAAAGGTGTGGTGGTGGTTCATGCTGAACACGATGTTCCATGTGTTCAGGTTGAGAAATTCCTTAGGTATGCACAACCTATGAGTTGTGTCAAGCAACTGATTATACCATTTTAAGAATGTTTCATTGTTGAATGTTGTGTTCTTCGAGTCCGACCTTGAGTGCAAAGGCTCAAACATATTTTCTAGTCGACCTTTATCTGCTGTGATAGCGGTCTTCCTGAAGGTGGCATCCACTTCATCATGGAGAACAAAATTAGCAGGTATCCATAGGTGAAGGTTCCACCCTTCTCCTGAGATTCTTCACATGCTACTAGGAGTTCTTCAAGCAAGTAGCTACACCAGTTGAATACTGCTCCATTGGAGCAAAAATCTGCTACCGACAAGGAATCCAACATGCACTCACCCTTGTAATATGACCACATTACCTTGATAGCAATCACATAGAAATTTTTTCTGACAATCTCAGGTAGAATGGGGTCAATCTTGGTTGTGCACCCCCCTCTATGAGTATGAAACATTTCATATAGAATGTGTTCTCCCTTTTTATTCCCATGTTTAATGGAACCTTGAAATCCTTTTGATATGTCTTCTCCTTCGATGGATAGGCCCGTGAGTTGATGGATATCCTCTGCATGTATGGGAAATCGTCTATCAAGCCATTAGCTCTTATCATGTATGCGACTAATGAGGAACTTAGTACACCGCACAACCTCACCAGTAGTGATGAAAATTGAAAAGTCTCGAAGATTCATGATGCTGGAGTTGAAGAGGTTGATGAACTCTGACTTCAAAAAGAACTGCATCCCTCCCAACTCATCTGGAGCCACATTCCAAAACACGTCAATGTTCAATTTTTGGAACAGGACCTAGTCTATTAGGTCGAGGTCAATAGGTTTCACTTGCTCAACCTTTCCCTTGAGATCACCCACAATCTCGACCTGAGGATCATATGGCTCATCCGACACTGCATCTTTGGAAACTAAACTCATCCTTCCTATAGCTCTCAGCATAGTGACTCTAGAATGCCAACAGAATTTGACAAGATAACTGGGATTCAAGATCACGACTGAAAGTCGAGGGATCGCATAGGCGTGACTAAAATTCAGAAATCGCAAGGCACAAAGTTCTCTGTGGGAAACAATACGTCTTACACCGAGTTCACACAAACTTATACTTAGGCTTAGCTGGGAAGTTATGTAATAAATTCTAAGGCCACTCATGATTAATCCTATAGATGCAATCGAAAGCCAAGTTGTCCAACGAGACTATTTAACGGGGTAAATCTATTTGGTGATTTTCGCATTTACTAAGAAAGTTGGACATCGAAATGGCTGGCTTTAGACCTTATCATTTGAACAGGTGAGAATACTGGCGTGAATACCAATGGAAACTTCGCATATCATGGCTTTATGGTATAACTGAGTTCAGACTAATTATTATATAAATCATAAAGGCTATGACTGGACCGGGTGCGTGTGGCACATGGACTAGGATTATGTCTGGATTCTCTCTTCCTCTAACCATAAAGGGGTCCCCGTCACATTTAATGATTGTCTTTAATGGAATCATGGCTCTTCTAATCCTACGCTATTGAGTAAGAAGTTCTGCACCAAATTAACACTTATATGGAAAAATGAAATACATGTCGTAGCGCAACAATGAACACTCCGAATTTATTAACTAAATTCAAAGAAATTGCAAAAAATTCAAATCTAACTACTATACATGATCCTTTGGACTAGAGAAAAAATCCTTTAGCTCAGTTATGAGAAATAATAGATAACAAATAACAGATCCTGGTGTGATCTAGTCAGCCTCATCAGGATTGTGGAGCCTGTAGGGATTGTAAGATCAGAGATTGTAGTGCGTGCAACGCTAGATATTGAAGAACCATAATAAAATAGATTAAGAGCTAAATATTTGTGGATGTATCCCAGGAGGGGGTGAACCACGGTAGATCATGTGTTATGTGAAATTCTTATGGTTTATGTATTTGTTGTCAATGGTTAAATCTTAGATGAATGTCTTGATGAAGTAGTTAGATCTATTTATTTACATGCATGAACAAAGTCTGACAAAGTATTTAATATATATGGATGTTATACTAATTGAATGAAGATCACAAAGTACGATCCCATATCCCCACTCATTCCCAGACTGTAAGCACTTGAGCATTGCAGTCACCCATAGAACTATCTTGGGTGAGACTGTGCAATACACTTTGTGTGTTGTGTTTCCTTCTGGTTTACCAGGAGGGTCGATAGTTTTAGAGGGATTTGTTGGAAACTTGTTTAGATTTGAACCTCGGTCAGCCAAAGAAGTAGGAAGAGAGAGTAATAACCAAAAAATGGTTCTGTTGCCAGCTAAAACTGCATGGGATTGAGTGAGTAGGATCCATGAAAGGATCACACATAAAATGAAACTATAGAAAGGAATGTTTAGACCATCGAATCCCTTGAAGACAGAGATCGATAGTTGGTTTAAGACAAAGGAGTTGCAGTTTTCACAAAAAGACAACAAAAAACCTAAAATAACACCGCACAAGTACATATTTAGCAACTTGCATGAAGTATTTTTCTGTGATTTCCCACATGTGTTGCAAGAGTGGATATTGGTGTTGAAATAAAACCACGTGACAAATCAGATCAGACAACTAGAGTGGAATCCTATGGAGATCGCATAGTTACAAAAATTTGATAACAAATTCATGCACGAAGTGTATTTCTGGTTAGACAGTACTGTTGCAGGATTTATCACAGAATTTGTTGTACACACCACGAAGTCTTACAACACAACAAAGAAAGAGTTCCTAAGATTATCATGAGAAAGTTATATTAGATCATTGTATACTTCCATAAATATCTTACTGTATAAAAAAGGTGTAATGACTATGGAGGCAGGCAACTAAACTTCCTTGCATTCATTGGGGAAGGGGGGAAGCACTGACAAGAGCTGAAGAAATGGATAAAGGAAATAAGGAGGATGCCTTGGACCCAATCATGATGGAGTAAGATTAATTCAAGAAGATCATGGAAACAACTGGAAAAACGTACAGTGGAGTACCCTACCAATATAAGATGAATAATAAGAAGAGAGCCATAACAGAGAGAGAGGGCTTGGAAAGTGATGAAGAAGAGGTAGAGGATCTCCAAGTTGTGGAGCAGATTGAGAAAATATTGCATGCAAGATAGGAGAGGAAGATGAGAGGTCCAAGGGAAGGAACACAAGGTATAAATCCTATCCATGTTAGTGTCAATGTGGAACCCATAAACTCATGTGCCACTAATAAACCAGAAAGAACACCACCATTTAGAAAACCAAATTTTAGTGTAAGAAGGACAACAAGAAGTGCACCAAAACAAGGAGAAACAACTGGAGGAGCCAGTTCCGGAAGTAGTAGTCAAGTATATACACCATGACAAGGTCATATTCCATCACTGTTCAAAATGGCAGGACATGATCCCACCATTAGGTTACCGGAATTTCAGGGAGAGGCATCAGAGGATCCTGAAAAGAACTTGTTTATCTATGAGAAGATTTGGGAAGAAAAGAAGATCACAGAGGAGGATACAAAACTTTCACAGTTAGATATCATGCTAAGAGACCACACACTAGATTGGTACATGAGCTTAGCTATAAACAATCCCCCATGAACAACAAGGACGATTGCAGATATCAAGAAGCTACTGATAAATGAATTTTAGAAACCTAGTTCAGAAGATCAATACATGAATGAGATTATTGATATCAAACACAAACTAGGAGAGTCTAATTGGGATATTGATCAAAGGTTCAAATGTTTGAAGGGAAAATTGAAGTATGTCATGACAGATATGCAACATAGACATTTTTTTGTGAATTCACTGCTACCACACTTGAAATACCCGTTGAGGCAACATAAAATTCAAACTTAGGCATAGGCTCTACAGGAAGCCCTACAACTCGAAGAGAACTAGTACCAAAAGACATATCCAACAATAGAGGATCTAAAGGAGGATCTGTAGAACCTCATATTTCAACTAAACCATAATAGGGGCAAAGAGAAAAGAGAATGTGTTTGGTGTACCACATGCAGGATGAAAGGACACCACAAGAATGAGTGCCCAACTTTCGTGTAGTCCATGGAAATAGGGCTACCAAGCCCTTTACCTATAGGAAGACTATGGTGCGAGATATTTAAAGCACATGGACATGATACATATCATTTTCCAATGATGCAAAATTATTAGACAGTACCCAAGAGTTCATATTGCAACTTTTGCAAATTAGTGGGTCATGATAACAAAGATTGTAGGACAATGGGCTTGATGCTAGAAAGAACCTTAGACACCTATAGTGTGTATATGTTGGCCCTTGGTTATGGAATCAAGAGAAGATCAAGGAATAAAAGGAAAAACTCGAACTGCGCAGAAGACACAGTGACTATTACTGGGTCGAAGTAAGTAAAAGAGCAGAAAGAAAGAATGAAGTAAAAGGAAGCGAGACGTTGGACGGGGAGATCGAGGATGACAGATATTAGTTTTAATATGCTCCGTGGGAGGATATCGGAAACCATTTCCAATTAGAGTAAGTTGACGTCCCTAGATCTTGAGGAAAATATGCTTACTGGCAGGATACCAGAATCCATAGGAAATCTTCAATCCCTTTCATACATTGACTTGAGTGTAAACAATTTAACCAATAGCATACTCGAATCCATAGGAGAACTTCAATCCGTTCAGTGCATTTTATTGAGTTTTAAAAAATTAAGTGGTAACATACCCAAATCCATACGAAATGTTCAATCCCTTATGAGCATTGGTTTGAGTTTAAACAACTTCACTGGTAGCATACCCAAATCCATAGGAAAGCTTCAATCCCTTATGAACATTGATTTTAGTTCAAATCACTTAACCGGTAGCATACCCGAATCTATAGGAAAGCTTCAAGCCATTATGGACATTGATTTGAGTTCAAACAACTTAACTAGTACCATACCCGAATCTATAGGAGAGCTTCAAATCCTTATGAGCATTGACTTTAGTTCAAACCACTTAAACGGTAGCATACCAGAATCCATAGGAAAGATTCAATCCCTTTCGTTCATGTATTTGAGTTCAAACAACTTAAATGGACAAATCCCTCATAGCTTAGGTCAATTAAAGAATCTCCATGAGTTATATTTGGATAATAATGATATTTCTGGTGGTATAGTTGAGAGTGTTAGTGGTTTGGTTTCTCTAGAAACATTGGATGTCTCTTATAATTTATTTAGTAGATCTTTGGATATAGCCTTTCCATTTTCTTTCAAGTACCTTGTTGCTCATTCTAATCATTTTTGTGGTACTTTTCCATCACTTTTAGTTAATTTCCCTCAACTTCAACTATTGGATTTAAGGGAAAACAGATTGATAGGGGAACTTCCTATGCACCTTACAAATTTTTCTGAGTTGAGAGTCTTAAGTATGGAAGATAATAATCTCCATGGTGATATTCCTCAATGGATAGCAAATCTCAACAACTTGCAAGTCTTGGATTTATCCAACAATAACTTCAGTGGGAGAATACAATCTAATCTTAAGCGCATCAAAGGATTTAAATTCAATAAATATTTTATTGATATATTCAATGATAGTAAACTTTATTATGTACTAAGGATTGACATGAAAGGAATTGTGTATAATTTTCCATATGTGTTGCTGACAAATACAATACTTGATTTGTCAAGCAATAATCTTATTGGAGAAATCCCTGCAAGCATGGGTACCCTAAGTGGCTTGCGACCATTGAATTTATCTAGGAATGAATTGAATGGATACATACCTGCTTCTGTTGGTAACATATCTACTTTGGAGCAATTGGACTTGGCCCAAAATAATTTGGCTGGATGTATTCCTCAAGATCTCTCTCAATTATCTTGGTTGGCATCTCTCAATGTTTCATCTAACAATCTGTGTGGGCCAATCCCAACAGGCAGGCAATTCAACACATTCAATGGAGCTTCATTTCAAAGGAATAAGTTCTTATGTGGGTATCCTTTCCAACCATGCAAACATCAAAAGAAAATTCCAATGATGGATGATACTAGTAAGAGTAATGTTAAAGAAGGATGGTTGAGGCGTGTGGATGAAAATATATCATTGATAGCATTGGGGATGGGAATGGGTATTGGATTTGGGGGAGTTGTTGCTATGTTTATTGCATGGAAAAAATCTAGAAGTTGGGTGGTGCCCCCTAATTGATGCCCATTTTATGGAGTGTACTGATTTCCTAGATAAGAGACACCTAAACTTCTACCCATTACTCCATAAAATAAATTTGTTATGCATTATTGTATTTTTTCCATATAGAAAGTTTTGCTATAATTCATGATTATGTTATATTTAGAATTAAATTATATATATATATATACATTTACTTTTATTGTAAATTATTATGTTTTATTTAACATAAAATTATCAAATATAAACATAAAAATTGATATATACAGAATTTAAAAATTAATATCATTTTTGTTATGATTTAAAAATTAATACCATGATTTTGTTATGATTTGAGATGTCTTTTAACTATATATGACTTGAAATGTATAAAACCTCTTTTAATATCCTTATAAAATCATACAATGTTTTTTTATCACATTTTTATGTTTGTTAGTTTTTAATAATAAATCAAGCTTTTATCACTTTTATATAAAATATTTCACTTTTTCATTTTTTTTTAATATTATTAATTTAAATCTGTTTTAAAAAAATGTATATATGTTTGTTTTTACATATTACAATTACAATAACTAGTACATTCACAATTTTATAAAGTAAATAAAATACAATAAAATGTTTACTTAAATCTTAGAAAAAGTGCCTAACATAAGGTTTTGTGGTCGATAATTTAGAAATGTTTTATTTCCATCATGCTCAACAAACAAATATTAATTCTTCTTATAAATAGACATTGAAAGATTGATTTTTCCATTTCAGATAGTTCATATGATTGTTTTTTTAATTAATATACGATGTTCACAACTAATAATAGAACATGTTAAGGTGATTTCAAATAGTGACATTGATGACATAATTTATTGGCAACTAGTTTAAAATAAAAACCACCATACCAAGTATTAATGCATAGGTTTCTTGAGTGGTACTAATGCATAGGTTTTTAACATTTGAATTAATGCATAGATGAACTCCAAAATGATGGTTCCTCCAAAACAAATTACAATACACAAACTTAATTTAATAATTTGAGAATCAATGTTACTCAAATGAACTTATCTTTATATTACATATACATTTTCATATAAAATTTAAATTAGTGTTAGTTATCATTATGAGCCCATAAAAAAATGTCCTTTATACAATTTGTTCTTTTAATAGCGTGTAATATTTTCTTTGGAATTAAAATGTTAATTAAATTTAATATTTTATATGTAATTAAATTGTTAATTAAACTTAATTAATAATAAATAATAAACATTTCATTATATGTTATATTGTGGGAGGTAGTGCTTTTTTTTTGTAAGTGAGTGTAGGAATCTATATTACTGAAAATAATATGATACAAAAGGTTGGCCTCCTGGTCTGCCTAGAAGGAAACCAGACCGGGGGGTCCCTAGTTGCGCAAGTTGAAAGTAACGATGGATGGTTCTGGTCTGCCACCAAGGGAAACCAAACCAGACCTTCCATGTTCAGTTGGAGAAAAAGAATATGCATAAAAGAAGAAACTAAGACCATCCTCCTAAACCAGAGCGTGAAAGATATCTTAGCTAACCTGACAAAGCCTTGCATTATTGCCTATAGAATACCACATCATTGATCTAGAACTATGAAGTGTTTCTGCACCTGGGGGTGCTCCTTCCCACTATCTGCCTGGCTCTTGTTATCTTCCTTCTGTGAGGTCGTGCGAGTCTTCCTGATTTGAGTTGGCGCACTGTGTCCATCAATAGGCATGATTTCCATGTGATGGACATAGCATAGGTAGAGGTGGAACTGGGTTGCCAATTGCTCCAACTTGCATTTCTAGTCATTCTCTACCTCTACTAATAGTTTGGTACTAGTTTCCAGACTGTTGATGCATCGCAGGATCTCGTCCAACATTTTCTTGTTTTGCTTGTTATCCTCCTGCATGGATTCTTTCCTTTCTAAAATCCCTTTTCCTATCATCATCTTAGTTAGCCACGCCATCTCCACCATTTTGTGGAAGAGGGTTTCCCTGGGTTGTGTGGCCCCCAGATCAATTACCCAGTCTGCTTCCTGTACCAATGCATCCGACGCTTTGCCTTTGTACTTGTTCTTTAATTCCTTTTCCCACCGGGTGATAGTTTCCTTCCCCTTTGATGCAACCCGAGTTTAGAAGGTGACCTCTACATCTTTTGTGGCCTGTTCCATTCTTGTTAGCTGTCATGGACTGTTAGGGACTTCTTTCCCAAGGGGGTTCCTTTTCCTGTGCGTTTTCTTTATACGCGCCATCCCAGTTTTCCTACCGCAACTCCTATGTTGGTTACTCATCCTGTGCCTCACTTCCCAGGTATTCTTCCTTTCCCTCCCCTTGACTCTATGATAATCCCTTATTTTGTGCTCCTTTTGATTTCATCTATTTTTGCTATCCCTCTTATTATTGACCTTTCCCCACTGGGAGACTATCATTTCAATCTTGGTTTCTCGCGGTGATGTGAGCTTCTGTCAATTTTCCTATTAAGGCTCATATAATCATGATGGGTTGTCTTTTGTCCATGTGCGATTACTTCCCTTGCTTGCTTGTGATCCGATTGTGTTGCTCTCCGTACCTGTACTTGTCTTGGTGGATCAATCTTTGTTATCATCTACACCACATGCCTCACATCATGCGTTGCATGTGACTTGTTGCCTGGCCTTTCACTCGTGCTTTCCCCACGCCTCTTAATGGAATAACTTCCTTGCTTCCGGTAGTCCGTCTGCTGCTTATTATGATCTTGCATAATAATTAGTGGCATAGTTTTAGGCAATCCTATCCTACCTGGGGCTCGTGTCCCTTCCACAAGGCATTGTAATGTCCTCCTCGATGTGACCTTCCATGCTTAAACTATCTTCACAATATTTTGCCGCAAGGTGGTTGCAGTTTGTTCTGAGTTGACCATCTGGAATGTTGATCCAGGTATCGTCTAGTTCCAGGCCTTCCTTGCCGACCCCCTCATTGGCAAGACTGTCTGCTAGCACATTCATTGACCTGCACACCCAGTGCAAATCCACTGTATTTAGAGTTCTCAGATGCTCCTGGATTTTCTGTAGGGAGTGTGAAAGGTGCTAATGGCGCTAAACCTTGCTCACTCTGGTGCCATTTTGGAGTCTTTTTGTCATGTTGATAACCAGGGTGGAGTCACCTTCCATGATGGTGTTTGTCATCCTTTTCAATTTAAGATTTCAAGGCCAAGTTATAGGGCTCCAAATTTTGTCATGTTGTTGGTTGATTTTCCCATGCTCCCAGTGTATAGTCGGATGATGTTGCTTCCACTGTCTCTGATCACTCCACCTACCCTTGCCACTCTTGGATTTCCTTTTTCCACCCCGTCAAAGTTCATATTGAGGAACCCTGATAGAGGGGGAGTCCAGTTGTGGTTTCCTATCTGAAGTTGTGGGTTGTGCCAATCTTTTAGTTGGAAAAAGTCCAAGATACGAGAGTCTTGGTCTGTGAGTTGCACTTTCTCTGTCTTGTAGTTGTGGCTCTGTACCATTTATATTATTTGAGAGACTATTGTCTCCTTTATCCTTTCTACCAGTATGCTTTCATTCCTGAAGATGCGTCGGTTCCATTCTTTCCATATTGCCTAGATGATCATCCTCAGTGTTAGATTCCAATAGAGGTTCACCATTTCATTTTCACTGTAACCCTCATTCCAATTGTTGATGGTTGTGTTGATGTTCCCCTGGATCCTATTGGATTCGTGAAAGATGCTTTTCGCCCAATCCCAAATCTTTGTTGTGTAACTACATTCATCAAGGAGGTGGTTAGTTGTTTCCTCCTTGTCTAGACAAAGATGGCAGTGAAAGGGACCTATGAAACCCCTTTTCATGAGGTTCTCCCAAGCTAGAATTCAGTTATGTAAAACTAGCCATTTGAACATTTTGATTTTTGGCCATTGGGGGATTTTCCAAATTTTTTCCCACTGTTGCTCCAGATTTTCTTGGTCCTGACCCGCGATGTAATATCGTGCTTCTTTTAAGTTGAATTCATCTCCATTTTTCATGCCCCACCTCAATTGGTCCTCTTCTTCCAAGACCCCAATTTTCCTTTTTCCCAATTCCTCCTCCACCTCTTTCATTATTGTTTTGGTCCGGGCTCTATTTTGTGCGTTAAGTTTGTCCTAGATCCTCCATCTGGCACTGCCATCCCTTTGCTTCCAGTAATGATGGATTTTTATTTTTCCTTCCTCAATAATTTCCTATTGAAGCTCCTCCCTGTCAGATTTTTCCATTCTGGGTTACTGTTGCCATGCATCCTCCCAAAACTTTGCTGTTCTACCATTTTTTACTTCCAAGAAGCTGTGTTTTTGGATCCAGTTCTTATTTCACCAGGAAATATTCCAGATGGTTCATCCCTCCCTTTTGCCCATGAACCAAATTCTCTCATGGTATTTTATGTTTGGTGCATACTTAGCCTTCCATTGGTTTGCCCATGGTACCGATTTGTCTTTTACCCATCTCCACCAGAGATTTTCCCCGTAGGCTTCATTGGTTACCTTTGGGTCCTGTAACCCTAGGTCGCCTTTTCTTTTTGTTATACATACCTTATCCCAGGCCACCAGGGTGCATTTCTTTTTATGTTCTGCACTGCACCATAGGAAGTCTCATTGGATGGATCTTATCTTTTGTAGAATTGTTTTGGGGGCTGGGAACACTGACATCATATACGTCAAAATTGCTTGAAGAACCGTTTCGGTGAGGATAAGCCTTCTGGCTAGGTTTATGGCTCTATATGTCTAATTTTTTACCCTCTCCTGCATTTTGCTCATAAATCCTTCCCACGTATCCTTTGTGCAAGCTCTGTCCATCAGGGGGATTCCCAAGTATTTCGTTGGGAGCATTTTACATTCAAACCCTAGAATGTTGGCTAAGTTTTGCTCAATTGTTGGATTAGTGTTGAAGAAATATATCATGGATTTGGAGTGGTTGATTTCCACCCCTGAGGCTTCCCCAAAGTCTTTTAAGATTATTTTAAAATCTTTTTCTTCCTTTATCGTGGGTGTGCCATGGAGTAGGGTGTCATCAACAAATTGTTGGGGTGTGGAGGTTGGACATTTTTCAAAAGGTTTGATGCCTTTTATTTCACTAGTTGCAGTTGCGCTTTTTATTCTTCTGCTCAGCCCTTCCATCATTAGAATGAACAAGAAGGGGGACAACGAGTCCCCTTGTTTTATGTCTCTGGATGGACAGAAGGGTTTGGCTGGGGCCCCATTGATTAGTAGCGAGTATCTTGTCATTGAGACTAGGGTGACTATCTAGTTGATCCAGTGTTGGTCGAACCCAAAAGCTTCCAACGTCTTAGCCATGTATTGCTAACTTATTTTTTCATAAGCCTTCGCTAGATCAAGTTGGATTATCATCCCCCCTCTCCTTTGGATTTTTAGTGTGTGAATGATCTCATGGGCTTGGATGATATTGTCCAGGATTTGTCTTCCTTCCACAAAACCCACCTGTTACCATGAAACCAGTGTGGGAAGGCGCGGCTTCAGTCTACTGGCTATGACTTTGGAGATTATCTTGTAAACTACATTGCATAAATCTATAGGCTTGTAGCAGTTTAGGTCCTAGCTTAATTTTCTATCAATATTAGAGTGATCATTGTGGAATTTAAAGCTTTCAGGATGGATGGCGATCGCTTGGAGTCCTCTACCACCCCGTAAATATCATGCTTAACCACTTCCCAGCAGGCTTTGAGTAATTCCATTGTGAATCCATCTGGGCTTGGGGCCTTTCCATTGGGCATCTCATGGACCACTTGGTCAATTTCTTCCTTTGTGATGGTTTTGCTTAGGCCAACATTTTGCACCTTTGTGACCAGCTTGGGGATGTGCTAAATTATTCTTTGTATGGCCTTAGATTTGTCTTGTTTGGGTTCCTGGGCTATCCCCTGGAAGTGGTTGACGAATGTATTCTCAATTTCCTGGTGGGATTCTCTTTTGATCCTTTCTTGATCCCTAATCTTCAAGATTTTCTTATGGGATCTTCTTGCAATAATTGTTCTATGAAAAAACTTGGTGTTCCTCTCCCCTTCCTTTAGCCACCTTATTCTAGAGTTTTGGCACCACATGGTTTCTTCCTACTGACATCTTGCTTCCCATTCCTAGTTCATTTGGGTCTCTTCTTTGTTCCGATCCTCTGTGTATCCCTCTTCGATGCATTGTTCCCATAGTTTACTCATTCTATCCTCGATGTTCTTTTTCACTTGGTTTATATTTCTAAAGACTTCCCTGTTCTTACCTGATTTTATCAGTAGGGCTCCTAGTTCTTGTAGGGATACACTATTTGATTTTCTGCCTTTCTTCCTCCGTGATTGCTTGGGTGAGTGTTGTGGTTGTCCATTGCTTGTTTTGATTCCCAGGTGTCCTATCTCACATACATGCGCTTGATACCTATGTATTTTTCTTCCTCCCTTAGGAGGAAGAGATATTGAAAGCGATTGAGTTTCTCTGCTGGCACATTGTCTACTCCTTGCCTTTTCCATTGCTCCAGTATATTCGGTAGATCTATTTCTTCCCTTTCCACAATGTCTTTGAGATTTTTGTCCTCTGTTCTTACCTCACTTGGATTGATCTCTGAACCTCCATCTTATTCCTGCATTGGGGTGTTGGCATCTTCATTTCCTCCTTCCCTGGGACTTGCACTACCTCCTATTCTCCTTTGCTGCTTGGAGTTTTTGTGTTCTCCTGAGTTACATGTTCACTAGCTTCCTTATCTTTCCTCTTTTTCTTCCCTCCTTCTTCCCCTTGGTTGGGATTGCCCCTTCCTTTTCTTCTAAGCCTGGCTTCCGGGTTGCTTCCTGTTGGGGCCTTGCCTTGTCTCTTGTTTCCTCTAATTTTGTGATTTGGCTTCACAAAGCCATCCTCATCCTGCTATAGCTTGGTGTTTTTTTCTTCTTGTTTTTTGTTAAGAGGGTATTCTCTTAGTAGGTGTGCATTTTCATGACATATTTTGCATCAAAATGAGATATGCTCATAGTATATGCTTTGTATCTTTTCCTCATCCCTAAACGCCAAGATTATGGCTTCTGGGAGCACCCCCAGAACATCCATCTCTATGCATATCCTTGCATAAGATGTATATATTCCTTTTAGAGTAGCTTCTGATGTCTTGAAATATTTTCGAGCTTTTTCCCTATGGATTTGAAGGTGGATGGCAACCAATAGTCTAGCAGTAAGGAGTAAAGCCTTAGCCAGATCGGGACATTTTTAAAGGTTTCTTTCTCCGGGGAGAAGTTTACCTTCCATGGACGAATGTACAGTCCCGTTGAGGCATTGAAATATGCCCCCCCTATTATAACCCTAATTTGCACCAAACATTCTTACCTGGCATCAGGCCATCTCAGATTCCTTCTTTGCCAAAACACTGCTGAACAAATCTTCTTAAAAACCCCTTTTATAAAGGCCCATGCACCCTGATCCATTACTGCACACGTGTACAAGCTAGATGACCCAAGACATCCCGCGTGTACCTACAAAAGCAAGAAGAAAGGAAATTTGTTGATGGAACAAACAACTTTGGGTAAGTTAACTAAACCTTTCAACCATGCATGTCCGGTCACTTGAACAAATACCTAGCTTCTTCTAGCCTATAAAAGAAGGGTTAGGGGTCCCATTTGAAAAGAGGAGAATCATAGTAAAGAAACTATACCCGATTGAGCATTCCCTTTGTCCCAACCTTTAGCCATCCTTGTGCAAAGAGAAGTATAGAGCAAAGTAGTTGGAAGACAGTGGAAGAAGAACCCAGGATCAAGATCGAGGATCAGTAGCCGACTTTATCATTGTAAGGTATCATTGTGAAGTTAATAAAAGAGTTTCTTTTCCTGTCTTGCCATATGAGATTGTCATTATTGGAATATTGATTGTATGATTGATTAAATATGTAACCTATTAGTTCATAGATCAAATGCATGTGGAGTTCTTTGTTTGTCTTTAGTTAATGTAGGTTAGCATTGGGAGGAGATTTGCAGTCAAAGAACAACCAAGCACAAAAAGGGATCAACATCAAACACGAAGAATAAGGTACGTCAACTTAATCTCTTGAGCCTTGTATTTACATATGAGTAATGGGGGTCTAGGCATGGGATGATAGTAAAAAGTAAGAA
>JZKD02S0054071.1:168068-184941 GCA_000966675.3 Picea glauca | reverse complement strand
AGCTACCACCTCAGATTGGTTTTGTTCTATGAAATTTTCCTTGAATTGTTTTTTCTTTTTTGACAAAGTAAGTTTCTGAGTCTTCAAGAGATTCTAGTTCTCAATACCAGTAGTCTCTACCAGTGCCTGATTGATTTTCTTTTCAATTTTTAAGAGTTGCAGAGGTACACACAACCTACATAAGGCCTGCATGCGTGTACACACACTCTGACCTTACACAACTCGCATGCACATGCTGGCTATTGAATTTTCAACAACGTCCTTGTTGAGAAAATTTTTGTTTAAGGAGAGGCAATCATCCTTTTCCTTGTCAAGAGTTATATCTCTCAGGGTTCTTGGTCTCTGTCATAACAACTTAGCCTAGGTTTGGACTCTATTATAGCTTGCTTTTTCATTTAGAATATTTCTTGTGTTTCCTATCTTTTTTAACTTATTTTTAGCTTGAAATTTTAAGAAAGATGAGTTTCATTTTAAGAAAGATGAGGGGCCATGAATCGTGCATTCATCAGTTTCTTTTATAATATTTTGTTATTTCTGCTTTGATTGGAAGAATATATATATATATATATATATATATATATATACTTAGTTTGTTATATCTCTTTCTTTCCTGGCATTTTCTTTGCATTGTTATTTGAAAAAGAAAAAGAAATTAGCATAGCATTGTGTTTTCTTCTAATTCTAAAAGCATTTAAAAAAAAAAAAAATAAGAAATATAATCATTCTTTGCCAGTGTTCATAGATGTTTCATCATTTTTCACAAGAGTCTTAACAACATTAGTTGCACTACTGTAGCCCTTTTGAGTAAATCAAGCCAGCAAAAAGAACGCTAATTAAAATTTACTAGACTTTATGTTTGTAGGGTTAGGGCCTTGAATTAGGTTGGAGAGGAAACTCTTAAAAGCCATTAAATCAAACGTTGGAGTCTGAGTTAGGGAGTGTCAAAATATAGTATCGTGAAAGTTATTTGGGACCCCCCTCTAACACAGGGGCTAAACACAAGATCGTGTGCGGAAAGGTAGCGGAGATAACCCCTCCAAAGTCAGACCAATTGTAGTGGAGAACACATATAGAGGGCTTGTCTTGGGATTCTATCAATTGCATTTGCCACGGAGCTTCATGGGTCTCAAATCCCTTTGAGGTCCTCAGTTGTCTTCTGGACCATTTTCTTTCGATATCCTTGATAGGTTTCGGACTTGATACCCTACTCATTTTGGTCTACCCGACTGTCTACTGTACCTGCCTGGTGACTATTTACGCGCTGGTAACCTAGTTGCCTGGTGACTATTTGCGCTCTGGTAACCTAGTTGCCTATCTTTCTAGGGACTTACACAGGTGACTGCGGGGGTATAATGTAGTACCTAGGGTAGACATTGGGCCACGCTTTGCAGAGTATACCTAGAGGGTGCTTCCGTATTCGAGTTGCACTTGCACCGGTAAGTTGCTCTAGTGTTGGTTGGTGTAACTGTTCTTCCAACTAGTTAGTAGTTTTCTTGATTTGCCTTTAGGAACTTTTAGTGTGTGCTCTGGGATCCCTAGTTTTCCATAGTGAGTTAGTCAGTCGTGGCTTTGGGTCTCTAAACTAGGGTGGTAGACCGCCCACTCCGACGGTTGAGAGTACTTTTCAGTCTTCCACTTAGAAACGTGGAGCCACCTCTTTATAGGCGTTGTTTTGATAACACTGGTTCTTCAAAGTCAGTGTGTGAGACTTTTATAGACTTGAACGATCCTGCAAAGGGAGAACCTGTGCATAATATATTCATGGCTAAAGTTCCTGATGATACCAACCAAGGAACCGCTTCACAAGGGTATTCTTGTGCTTTTCCCTTCTTCAAAAGTGTTGGTGTCCCTTTGATGGCCACTTTATACATTCATGGGTTGAATGTGGGACTACCAGTTTGGTTGGGTACCATTCCAAATGTCCTGAATGTTCTTGATGCTTCTCAGTTAAGAAACTTAAGTCATGAGAACCTTGTTGATGTTTCTTCATCAGCAAAGTCTTCTCCTCCTCCTTCTCCCGCCTCTGGTGAAAGTACAGTTAGTAGTAACCGAAAGTCTAAACGAGATAGAAAGAGGAAGAATAGGAAGAAGAAATCAACAACCTCTGTGAGTCATGTTGGAGATAGGTCGAAAACCTCTATAAGTCACGTTGAAGACCAACACCAAGCCTCTGCAAGTTATGCTGGGGGCAAGCACCTACCCTCTGTAAGTCATGTTGGGGGGAAAAGTCCAGTCCCTGCTAGTCATACTAGCAATAGGTCTGTAGCCTCTGTGAGTCATGTTATCTACCCATCACCAACCTCTGCAATTCACGTTGGAGATGTGCAACCAACCACTGCTAGTCATGCTAGGGGCATTAATTCTTTTGAGAAACCTAGATGGATAGGATGTAATTCATTTGTGCCCTGACATTCCAGAGGTACAAAGATTGTGGTCTCTGTCTGCAAGCTCTTCTGATTCTGAGTCTTCTCAAGTTTTCTCTCAGCCTATTCAACCATTGGTTGAGAAAGTGATCATGTCAATGTAGTCATCAACTGATCCCACTCCTCTTTTGAGGGGTGAGGTGCCTTTATACCTTGTAGTCTCTCATCCTATTCAACCATTGGTTGAGAAAGTGATCATGTCGATGCAGTCATCGGCTGATCCCACTCCTCTTTTGGGGGGTGAGGTGCCTTTAGACCATGTAGTCTCTCAGCCTATGCAACCATTGGTTGAGAAATTTATCATGTCGATGTAGTCATTGACTGATCCCACTCCTCTTTTGGGGGGTGAGGTGCCTTTAGACCAAGTAGTATCGCAACCTATTCAACCATTGGTTGTGAAAGTGGTCATTCCAATGAAGTCATCGGATGATCCCACTCTTCTGTTGGGGAGTGACGTGTCTACCAACTATGTTTTTAACATTTATGGTTCAGTATTTTCAGAACAAGGGGGTATTCCGCTAGCTCCGAGCACACCCCCTCCAAGCCCTAGGATGGTTTCCTTTGATTAGAATGACCTTGTTGAACCTCATCTTCCTTCCTCCAAACCCTTTCAAAGAAGGGTTGAATTTAATTCAACAAACATTTATCGATGTATTGTGGATGAAGGAGCCTCTGCAAGTATTTTATCCTCCTTGGTTTGGAAAGTCTTGGGTTCTCCCAAGCTTGTGTCTGCTTCACATGAGTTGTTGGATTTTGATAGACGTCCTAGTGAATATTTGGGGGTTCTTCCTCAGTTACCTATATGTTTAGGTGGGAAGATTGTCCTTGTTGATGTTATAGTGGTGCAAGGCCCGCTAGATTTCAATATGCTTCTTAGGCGTGATTATGTATATGCTATGAATGTTGTGGTGTCTATGCTCTTTCGGGTGATGCATTTCCCTCACAATGGAAGCATTGTCACTATTGACCAGCTGGGATCTAATAATCACCATCCTAATTCGACATTATTTAAGACTTCCCCTTTTTATGTTCCTAGCATTCGTGTAGACTCTACCCCACCACGGGTTAATTATGTGGCATCTTATCCTCGATGTTCAATTTATTTTGAGCAGGAACCTTTGAAATCATGTTGTCCTTCCCGAGACTTGGTCTCAACAATTGATCCATTGGTTTATCCAATGGGGGCATGGGATCCCTTGTTTCCCCCTCTTGGTCCAAGTAGGCTTGAGTATCCTTCTGAGTCTGATCTCATTGTTTGTAGATCCTCAAGTCCTTGTGCTTGTGATTCTTTGCTGATAGACTCTGCCAGTCCTAGCCATAACCTCCATCATCATATGGAGTATGGTCATTTTATTTCATCCTTTGGGACTGTTGACCCTCGTTTGCGTGATTTCTTGGATTTTGAATTGCCTTCAGATGAGGCTATCCTTGAAGCCATGACTACAGTTTCTATACCAAGGGAGGACTTACACCGTGGTTTGTGTTTTCTTCCCTTTTGGGAGACTTTCCAAGTTGACTATCGAAGAGACTCTTGGTCTGAGCCTAGCAGTGGGATCTACCTGAACCTGTTTTATACATGAGTCGTATCCCCCACGGATCTTCTTTTACGCCCTTTTCAGATCCTCTAAACATGAAAATATTACTGAGTGATCTTGTGGCCTTTCACACTCGTTAAACTAAAATTTGAAGTCATGTCTATTCGGCGGTAGTTTACCCCTTTTTTGGTTTGGACAGTCAACTGTATGAACAAAGGTATACTCTAAGGAACTTCAGTTTTCTAGAAGAGTACCCCCAGGTATTATTTTAACCCTTTTTCGGGCCCGAGGGACTAAATGTATGAAAAAGGAACCCCCACGGAGTCCATAGTTAAGCTCTTTTCAGACTCTCTATAATTGAAAAGATCGTTGAGTGACCTTATTCTTTCACACTTGTTAAAATGGTCTAGAAGAACATTCTTGATGAAGTCCATAGTTAAGCTTTTTTCAAACTCCTTAAAAATGAAAAAATGGCCGAGTGATCTTGTCTTTATCACACTCATTAAATGGTTTTGAATAGACGTCTTATCGGTGCTAGTTTACCCCTTTTTTGAACTGACTAGACTACCTTCGAAAAATGTACCCCATTGGAGTCTCCTTTTACGTTTTTCAGACTCTCTAAATATGAAAAAATGCCGAGCTTACCTTCTCTGGGCTCGTTAAACTTACAACGAAGGACATTACCATTGTGTGTTTTATTAATCGCATTTGCATACCTATGTCTTTGGCCTAATGCCAACTCCATGTTGCTCTCAATTGAACCATCTGAAGCATGTCTTATACGCAAGCCTTGTAGCACTTTGCCTCTACGTCTTAACACCTTTGGTCCTAGGAGGGATTTTTCTCGAGTGTCCTTTCTTTGAACATCAGTCTTTTCCTTGTGCCTCGAACTTGTATGTTTGTGACACTCATTCCTCCTTTGTAATGTAACATTCTTTTATTCTTTTTCCAAAATTATTGAAAAAGACAAAAAAAATCAAATATGCCCCAAAAATAGGAAGGGAAAAGTATTCTCTTTGTATTGGTAGCATAATGAGTCGCCCTTGGATAAAGAACATCTTTCCATTTGTTTGTCAAACTCTGGGATTTAATACGACCTTAGGAAGTTGTTCTCGCTATGTAGAGTCGTGTCCTCCTCCGTTTGGTTATTCTTCCAAACATATGGAGAGTTTGTGTTGCCTCCTGCCTCGTAAACTTATGTTAATGCCATGTTGCTTGAGTCTCATCATTTGTCATGCTATTGTCTAAGGGAATTTTTTACCAAGCCTGAGTCAGCCCCTCTACAGTTGGTCTCTTGCCCTCATGCCCGACCATCCCGACAGTCCATTCAAGTCTTTGTTCGAAATCAATGAAGCCTTCAGTCTGATAATCAAGATTCTCTAGTCCATGATTGACGATCTGTTGAAGACCCCTAGGTAGTGAAGTCATACACTCATATTACACTCCTACCCAAGTTTTGAATATTTTGAAGTTGGTGCTCGAGCTCTGAAGACCTCATCTCCAACCATCAGGCCTTATCAGCTTTTAGAAGATGGATACTGTACATGTATATCTTTTTTATTTTGAGATGTAGCTCCGCTATGTATTGCTCGCGGATACACTTTATATAGTTATATGACATGGGTCTATAATGTATTTGATTGGTAGCCATGATTTTATTTTATCCCGAGCATGGGTATGCCCGCCTCGGTGAGACAATTATTATTTTGAAGAAAACACCTCCCGATTTCTGGTCCCTGAGCTCACTTGTTCAGCACATCGGTGAATATTTTTAATGTATTTCAGCCATCAGATGCTCTTATGACCTCACACATTAGGGGGCATCTGTTATAACCCTAATTTTCACCAGACATACTTACCTGGCATCAGGCTATCTCAGATTCCTTCTTTGCCAAAACACTACTGAACAACTCTTCTTAAAAACCCCTTTTATAAAGGCCCACGTGCCCTGATCCATTACTACACGCGTGTACACGCTAGCTGACCCAAGACAACCCGTGTGTACCTACAAAAGCAAGAAAAAAGGAAATTTGTTGACAGAACACACAACTTTGGGTAAGTTAACTAAACCTTTCGACCATGCATGACTGGTCACTCGACCAAATACCTAGCTTCTTCTAGCCTATAAAAGAAGGGTTAGGGGTCCCATTTTAAAAGAGGATAATCATAATAAAGAAACTATACCTAATTGAGCATTCCCTTTGTCCCGAACTTTAGCCATCCTTGTGCAAAGAGAAGTATAGAGCAAAGTAGTTGGAAGACAGTGGAAGAAGAGCCTAGGATCAAGATCGAGGAGCAGTCAAAGAACGACCAAGCACGAAAAGGGATTGACATCAAACACAAATAATAAGGTACATCAACTTGATCTCTTGAGCCTTGTATTTACATATGAGTAATGGGGGTCTAGGCATGGGACGATGGTAAAAATTAAGAATCTTTAGGTCATTTCTGCATGCATGATAAAACCCTTAGTGCTAGTTTGTAGGAGGGATTTCCCACCCACAAAACTCCCTCAAACACTTTATCCCTGTCCTCCAGGTTCATAAATATTGTTGTGAAGAATCCTTTCGAGCCCAGGTGGAGTTCCACTTCTCCACTTGGCTTCCAATGGTATTTTATCCAATTGCGCAACAGTTTTTCTGTGGGCCACATGCCCATGAACTTGTAGATCAGTGCATGCATCTTCATCTGATCCCGAAAGAGTAGCGTTTGGGGGTCTTCTAGTATAACCTTGGGTATCAGTGTTATTTTAGGTTTACACAGGTTGCGTCCATCTACCCCAATGGTGTTCACTATTTCTTGCGCACCGTTCTAAGATTCTTTGGCTCATTCCCCCCACGCGATCACTTTTTTCTTGGTTGCCCTCTTGATTATTTTTTGATCCTGATCCTAAGGTGTCTGTTAGAGGTTCTTTGAAACCTCCGCCTCATGGGCCTTTCCCTCTGTCCACCACTACCTTCTTGTATGAGGGGGTTGCATTCCTTCCCCCTTTGGTGACCATGTTGGCCGATGATGAGACCATGACTATTAAACCCTAGCTTGAAAACTTCTCTAGATATGTGACCAAGATCCTTCTGGGAGGTAGTGTTACTTGGATAAGCATTTTTATTTTGAATTTTCTTTTCGAAGAAAAAAAATGTAGTTTCTATTCATTATCTAAAAGAAATTACATTCTTCATGTGCTCATGCACTATACAAAAAGAGTGGGCTTGGAGAGGCCCCTAAAAAACACTAATCTATAACTAACTTAAAAAATTCAACTAAAGGTATTAGCATACGTCAAAACAATATTGACATTCAAATATCATGCATATATTAACTATGTAAGGCATTTACACCTTGCCTAAAAACTACTGGAAATAGGCCCTTTATGATTTCTAATACTTTAGGAACATAGATCCAAGGATGTAAAACCTATAAGAGGATTAAGTAAAGACAACGAGAGACATTAAACTTCTCCTTATACAACATATCGAATTCAAGTTTCAGAGTGTGGATTCCATCCTTTACTTCCTCCATAATCACCATCTCTTTGGGTACCCGTTGTCCTTTTTTTGAGAGTGCTTCTATTTCTACATTTTGTTCTCTATAAACATGTGCAAATGAGATGAAGTCAAATAGAGAAATGAATTCCCTCGGTTGATCCCCTATGGGCCTTAGAGATATGTTTAAGCATTGACAATGCCCTTCATCCACTAAATAACCAAACTAGAGTCTCCATAAACTTGTAATCATTTGATGTTTTTTTCCATACCCCTTTTTAGAAGGATTCTTAAGGCCAAGAATTATGCATTGTTATTTAAGCCTAAGGCTTAATAAAGCTAGTTTAAATTTTACAGAATGATTTTCTGGAGAAAAAAAACATAACATCCCCAAAATTAGTGTAGTTATATGGGCCTTGTGTCTCTCAATCAAAGAAGTCGCATGCATGGCTTTTATTTATAGCGAGATCCACCAGATTACTATATTTTTTTACTTATAGTCCTTCAATAGGCTAAAGTAATTTCTTTGATTTATAGGTAGCATCTAAGGGGTAAAATAATTCTCTCCTTGAAGACCATTGAGTTCCTTTCCAACCAAAATCCCCATATAGTCAAGCAAGCCACTACTTGGAATTATTTTAGTTCCTTTTTGGTCATCCAATACTTTAAAAAATCCTCCACTGAATCACCTATCCATCCATCCTTAACTCTGGTTAGAACCTCCACATCAGACCAAAGTTTCTTAGCATATGGAAAATGTACAAGTGATTTATTGTTTCTTCATTATCTTTATGGATAATACAAATTCTTGAGGCTTTTCTAGCTCTTTTCTCCATATTCTCCCATCTTAGAGCCTTATTTTTTATGGCCAACCAATGTATGAAAATGTGTGTACTTTATTTGGGGCCTTTGTCTTTCATAATACCTTCCACCACCATTTTGGTTGACTAACCCCATATTGAAAAATGGCATAGTACCCCAATTGCACTATGCACACACCCAAGGTTAGGTTTATTGACTAAGCAATAGAATCTTCTTCTTCCCCTATTATAACATTATTTCTAGCTAAATTGTTTACATGTGTGTTCCATGCTTCTGCTGAATCTCCTTCTAGCCGCAAATTACCCTTTAACCAACCTTGTTGCCATATTTTTGTGGAATTTTCATCCACTATCTGATCAAGAGTATAAATCCCCTAATATTGTATTACCTCCAACAATATATCTGGCATACTGTATGCATTTATACTCCCAATCCATGAATCTATACCCACCCTCACTTGTTCCCCATTTCCCACTTTACAAACTAACCATTTTCCTATCATTTGGATTGCTTGCACTATGAGCTTTCCAATGTATAGATACACATTCAATTCTTTTCCTTGTGCTTCTTATCTAGTCTATCACTGTTTAAAGTGAAATGTACTTCTATACAATGCTTTTCTTCCAAAGACAGACCTCCATCTGTAATCACCCTCCATAAGCTCTTGATTACTAATGATTCCCCAAAGATATGGATATTATTTTATCCACATATACCCTCCTCAGAGTTTTCTATATATTTCCATTTTACTGCCTATAGACTACCACATCATTGATTCAGAACTATAAAGTGTTTCTACACCTCAGGGTGCTCCTTCTCGCCATCCGCCTGGCTCTTGTTATCTTCCTTCTGTGAGGTTGTGTGAGTCTTCTTGATTTTAGTTGGAGCACTATGTCCATCGGAAGGCATGATGTCCATGTGATGGACATAGCGTAGGTAGGGGTGGAACTGGGTTTCCAACCACTCCAACTTGCATTTTTGGTCCTTCTCTACCTCTACTAACAATTTGGTAATAGTTTCCAGACTGTTGATGCGACGTAGGATCTCGTCCAACATTTTATCGTTTTCCTTGTTATCCTCCTGCCTGGATTTTTCCCTTTCTGAAATCACTTTTCCGATCATCATCTTAGTTAGCCATGCCATCTCCATCCTTTTGTGGAAGAGGGTTTCCCTGGGTTGTGTGTCCCCCAGATTAGTTACCTAGTCCTCTTCCTATACCAATGCATCCTGTGCTTTACCTTTGCAGTTGTTCTTTAACTCATTTTTCCACTGAGTGATGGTTTCCTTCCCCTTCAGCACAACAGAGTTTGGAAGGTGCCCTCTGCATCTTTCACGGCCTGTGCCATTCTTGTTAGATGCCGTAGACTGTTATAAAATTCCTTTCCAGGGGGGTTCCTTTTCCTGTGATTTTTTGTTAGATGTGCCATCCCACTTTTCCTTTTGCAACTCTTATGTTGGTTACTCAGTTTGTGCCTCACTTCCCAGGTATTCTTCCTTTTCCTCCCCTTGACTCTGTGATAATCCCTTATGTTGCGCTCCTTCTGATTGTGTCTATTTCTGATGTCCCTCTTCTTATTGACCTTTCCCCACTATGAGCCCATCCTTTCTATCTTGGTTTTCTCGTGGTGATGTGCGCTTCCATCAATTTTCCTGTCAAGGCTCGTATAATCACGATGGGTCGTCTTTTGTCCCTGTGTGATTACTAACCTTGCTCGCTTGTGATATGATTATGCTTCTCTCCGTACCTGTACTTGGCCTGGTGGATTGATCATGGTTATCATCTGCCCCACATTCCTTACATAATTTGTTGCATGTGACTTGCTTCTTGGCCTTTCACTCGTTCTTTCTCCATGCCTCTTATTGACATAATGTCCTTTCTTCTGGTTGTCCATTTTCTAGTTATTATGATCTTGCATAATAATTAGTGGCAGAGTTTTAGGAAATCCTATCCTACTTGGGGTTCACGTCCCTTCCATGAGGCCTTGCGATGTCCTCATCGATGTGACTTTCCACGCTTAAATTGTCTTCATGGTATTTTTCTGCAAGGTGGTTGTAGTATGTTATGAGTTGCCCATCCATAATGTTGATCTAGGTATCATCTCGTTCCAGGCCTTCCTTTTCGATCCCCTCGTTGGCAATCCTATTCGATAGTGCATTCATTGACTTTCACACCCAGTGCAACTCCATTGTATTCAGAGTTCTCAGATGCTCCTGGATTTTCTGTAAGGAGTGTGAAAGGTGCTAGTGGTGCTAAACCTTTCCCACTCTGGTGCCATTTTGGAGTCTTTTATTCATGTTGATAACCAGGGTGGAGTCACCTTCCATGATGGTGTTTGTCATCCTTTCTGACTTAGGATTTCAAGGCCAAGTTTGAGGGCTCCAAATTTTGATGCGTTGTTGGTTGAGTTTCCCATGCTCCCAGTGTACAATCATATGATGTTGCCGCCACTGTCTCTGATCACTCCACCTACCCCTTCCACTCCTAGATTTCCTTTTGTCGACCCATCAAAGTTTAGTTTGAGGAACCTTATCAGAGGGGGAGTCTAGTTGTAGGATCCTATCTGGAGTTGCAGGTTGCACCCTACATGTAGGATATTCCGCCAATCTTTCAGTTGGAAAAATTCTAGGATATGGGAGTCTTGGTCTATGAGTTGCACTTTCTCCATCTTGCAGTTGTGGCTCTGCACCGTTTCTCTTATTTGAGAGACTATTGTCTCCTTTATCCTTTCTATCGATATGCTTTCATTCCTGAAGATGCGTCAGTTCCGTTCTTTCCATATTTTCTAGATGATCATCTTCAGCGTTAGATTCCAACAGAGGTTCACCATTTCATTTTCACTGTAAGCCTCATTTTAGTTATTGATGGTTGCGCTGATGTTCCCCCGGATCCCATTGGATTGGCGGAAGATGCCTGCCACCCAATCCCAAATCTCTATTGTGTAACTGCATTCGTCGAGGATGTGGTTAGTTGTTTCCTTCTTGTCTAGATAGATATGGTAGCGAGAGGGACCTATGAAACCCCTTTTTCATGAGGTTCTCCCAAGTTAGAATTCGGTTATGTAGAACTAGCCATTTGAACATTTTGATTTTTGGCCATTGAGGGCTTTTCCAAAAAATTTCCCACTATTGCTCTAGATTTTCTTGGTCCTGAACCGCAATGTAATATTGTGCTTCTTTTAAGTTTAATTCACCCCCATTTTTCATGCCCCACCTCAATTGGTCCTCTTCTTCTGAGACCCCAATTTTCCTTTTTCCCAATTCCTCCTCCACCTCTTTCGTTATTGTTTCGATCCGGGCTCTATTTTGTTGGTTAAGTTTGTCCCAGATCCTCTATCTGGCACTGCCATCCCTTTGCTTCCATTTACGATGGATTTTTTTTTTCCTTGCCCAATCATTTCCTGTTGAAGCTCCTCCCTGTCCTGTTTTTCCATTTAGGGTTCTTGTTGCCATGCATCCTCCCAAAACCTTGTTGTTCTACCATTTCTGAATTCCTATAAGTTGTGTTTCTGGATCCAATTCTTATTTTGCCAGGCAAGATTCCAAATGGTTGATCCCTACCTTGTGCCCATGAACCAAATTCTCTCATTGTATCTTATTTTTGGGGCATACTTGGCCTTCCAGAGGTTTTCCCATAGTACCGATTTGTCTTTTACTCATCTCCAGCAGAGATTTTCCCCGTAGGCTTCATTGGTTACCTGTGGGTCCTATAACTCCAGGCCGCCTTTGATTTTTGGTCTTCATACCTTATCCCAGGCCACCAATGCCCATTTATTTTTATGTTCTGCACCATGCCATAGGAAGTCTCATTGGATGGCTCTTATATTTTGTAGAATTCCTTTTGTGGTTGGGAACACTGACATCATATACGTCATAATTTCTTGAAGAACCATTTTTGTGAGGATAAGCCTTCCGGCTAGGTTTAGGGCTCTATATGTCCAATTGTTTACCCTCTCTTGTAGTTTGTTGATAAATCCTTCCCATGTAGCCTTTGTGCAGGCTTCGTCCGTTAGGGGGATTCCCAAGTATTTTGTTGGGATCGTTTTACATTCAAACCCCAGAATGTTGGCCAAGTTTCGTTGAATTGCTGGATTAGTGTTGAAGAAATATATCATGGATTTGGAGTGGATGATTTCCACCCCTTAGGATTCCATGAAGTCTTTTAAGATTATTTTAAAATCATTTTCTTCCTTTACTATGGGTGTGCCATGGAGTAGCGTGTCATCAACGAATTGTTGGTGTGTGGAGGTTGGATAGTTTTCAAAAGGTTTGATGCCTTTTATTTCACCAGTTGCAGTTGTGATTTTTATGCTTCTGCTTATCTCTTCCATCATTAGAATGAACAAGAAGAGGGATAGTGGGTCCCCTTTTCATATGCCTATGGATAGACAAAAGTTTTTGACTGGGGCCCCATTGATTAGTAACGAGTAGCTTGTCATTGAGACTAGGGTGACTATCCAGTTGATCCAGTGTCGGTCGAAGACAAAAGATTCCAACATCTTATCTAGGTAGTGGTAAATTATTTTATCATAATCCTTCTCCATATCAAGTTGGATTATCATCCCCCCTCTCGTTTGTCTTTTCATCGTGTGAATGATCTCATGGGCTTGGATGATATTGTCTAGGATTTTTCTTCCTTCCACAAAACCTGCATGTTCTTGTGAAATCAATATGGGAAGGAGTGGCTTTAGTCTACTGGCTATGAATTTGGATATTATCTTGTAAACTACATTTCATAAAGCTATAGGCCTGTAGCGGTCTTGGGTCCTAGATTCATTTTCTATCAAGATTAGAGTGATCATTGTGGCATTTAAAGCTTTCAGGATGGATGTCGATCGCTTGGAGTCCTCCACTACCTCGTAAATATCATGCTTAAACACTTCCCAATAGGCTTTGAATAATTCCACTGTGAAGCCATCTGGGCTTGGGGCCTTTCTATTGGGCATATCCTAGACCATCTTGGGGATGTGCTGAGTTATTCTTTGTATGGCCTCAGATCTATCTTGGTTGGTTTCCTAGGCTATCCCCTGGAAGTGGTTGACGAATGTATTCTCAATTTCCTGGTGGGATTCTCTTTCGATCATGTCCTGATCCCTAATATTCAAGATTTGTTTATGGGATATTCTTGCAATAATTATTCTATGAAAAAACTTGGTGTTCCTCTCCCCTTCCTTTAGCCAACTTATGCTAGACTTTTGGCACCACAGGGTTTCTTCCTGCTGGCATCTTGCTTCCCATTCCTGGGTCATTTGGGACTCATCTTTTTTCTGATCCTCTCTGTATCCCTCTTTGATGCATTATTCCTGTAGTTTACTCATTCTATCCTCCATGCTCTTTTTCCCCTGGTTTATATTTCAAAAGACTTCCCTGTTCCACTCCTTGAGTTTTTTTTAGATGTACTTGAGCTTTTTGTAAAGTTTGAACATCCTTGTCCCTTGATCCGATTGTTCCTCCCACCACCATTGGTTGGTGTTCTCCTTGAAGGTGGGATGGTCGATCCAAAATTTATGAAATCTAAATGGTATGTTCTTTAGTATGGTTTGAAAATTAGCTTCCAATTGAACTGGCTAGTGATTTGATCCCCCCTAAGGGAGGATGCTGCAATCCAAAATTAGTCCCTACAACATGATTGATTCCAACACCAAGAATCTGTCTAGCCTTGTAGCTACTTTGTGGTGACCTAGTTGTTTGTTGTTCCAGGTGAAATGACCATTGTTGGTCTTGATGTCCACGAGCTTCATTGTGTCAATGAAAGCTGAGAATTCTTCCACATCTTTGTCCAGTCTCCTGGTGCCCCATTTTTTCTCAACGAGTGTAGTGATGATGTTGAAATCCCCTTCCAGGATCCAATGGAGGTTGCAGGTATGATCCTTTAGATTCTCTAGGTCAAGGAGTAATTTCCTTTTTTCCTCCATCACCTGGGGGCCATACACATTAGTGCATAGAATTTCCTCCATGTTCCTTATAATTTGCATATTAACAGAAAGTGTGTGTCTCGTGGCTTCTGCTGCAAGTAGGTTCACCGATTGTGGGTTCCACAAGGTGAGGATACCTCATGTCATCTTTTGTCTTTCGACAACCAACATCTTGTAATTACTCCGGTGTTTTGTACTGATTGTTTCCATTCTGTCTAAAGTGCATTTTGTCTCTTGAATGAAACATAGATCAGGTTGTTCCTTACTCAGTCTATTTTCAAGGATTCATTTCGTTCTTGGGATCGTTAGGCCTCTTATATTCCATGTTATAATATTCAATTAAACATGTGGGGGGGATTTAGGGAAGATATTTTTTATCTTATCTGAGTTTATCAGCAGGGCTCCTAGTTCTTATAGGGCTACGCTATTTAATTTTCTACCTTTCTTCCTCCATGCTTGCTTGGGTTAGTGTTGTAGTTGTCCATTTCCTGTTTTGATTCCCAGGTGTCCTATCTCTCCATGCATGTGCTTGATCCCTCTATATTCCTCTTCTTTCCTTAGGAAGAAGAGATATTGAATGTGATCGAGTTGCTCCACTAACACATTGTCTACTCCCTTCCTTTTCCATTGCTGCAGTATATTTGGTAGATATATTCCTTCCCTTTCCATAATGTCTCTGAGATCTGCGTCAAGTTTTCCTACCTCACTTGGAGTCATCTCCGAATCTCCATCTACTTCCTGCATTAGGGTGTTGGCATCTTCATTTCCTCCTTCCCTGGGAGTTGTGCTACCTCCATGTTCTCCTTTGTTTCTTGGAGTTTATGTGTTCTACTGAGTTGTGTGCTCACTCACTTCCTTATCTTTCGTCTTTTCCTTCCCTCATTCCCCTTGGTTGGGCCTGCCCCGTCCTTTTGTTCTAAGCCTAGCTTCCGAGTTGCTTCCTTTTGGGGCCTTGCCTTGTCTCTTGTTTCCTCTGCTTTTGTGATTTGGCTTCACAAACCTATAATCATCCTATTGTAGGTTGGTTTTTTTCACTTTTTGTTTTTTGTAAAGAGAGAATTCTCTTAGTAGGTGTCCATGTTCATGACAACTTCTGCATCGAAATGGGATTTTCTCGTAGTCTATGCTTTGTAACCATTCCTCATCCCTAAACTCCATGCTTATGGCTTCTAGGAGCACCCCTGAAACATCCATCTCTATGCAGATCCTTGCGTAGGATGTATATCTTCCTTTTAGAGTAGCTTCCGATGTTGTGACATATGTTAAGAACTAGAATATATCTACAAATATAATCACCAAAAATAATGAATACACAATATATCCAAAGAGAAATATAGAAGAAACCACACTATATTATTACCAAACCCTTGAGGTAGGGAAACACCGTACAATGGATACTCTCCTATTCACTTGCCTCTTCGAGGGGGCATCCTCCTATTGAGCTACTACTTCAAATAGAATAATTCTCTTCATGTTCCATTACATTGCTTGAATCCCTTTATATAGTGCTACCATCACCTAAGAAAATTCTAAAGGACAAATCCTCTAGAAGTAGAACCTTCTAAGAAGTCCTCTTACATTTATTATATCTAACTACCCATTTATTATATCTAACTAACATAGTGGGCCTTATTTAATAATATAGTGGAATTAGTCCACCTTACATTGAATGGTCTCCACTATTATCACTATGTGCCCTCTGCCCCCCCAACCCACCCCATTATCTCTCTAACTACCTTACATTCCATCCTCCTTATGAAAGCATTGTCCTCAACGCTTGATGTACAACCATATACCAGGGTCCCATGGATAAGTGTGGATCACCATAGTGTTGAAGTAGACTAGAGAAACAGGGTCCCATTGAGAAATGGTAGCCACCATGATGAAGTAGTCCAACCGCCATTGTAAATTAGGGTCCCATGTACAATTGCTCATGTGAACCCCACATGGAAGATATTGACACCTAATAACCAACTGAAATGATGCTCCTAATACTGACACCTAGCATGTGGATCCAAATAAGATTATCCATCCACATAGTGGGAGATGATAAAAGATGAATCTGGAAGGAACAATACCATTGTAGAATATGTAGGCTAGACATTGGTAACTAGCTCCCGATGTGGGACATTGATGTTCTCTACAGAAGGTGGAGTAGAGTCATCAAATAAAATATGGAATTGGTTGTCATTCCAGAAATGACAACTATCCATATACCAATCATCGCAATCGTCCTCAAAATCATACAAAACATATATTTATTGATTATATTCATCCCTGAGGTCCTCCATAAGAAACCTCTCATTCATTTTATCCAAAGAATATTGAATACTACGAAAACTATCATTGAGGCCATCTACAAAGCCATCCAATCTGTCATTCAATGTGTCAAACAATTGAGCTTTGAATTCTTTAGTAATATGTACAATTGCTTTGAGGGTTTGAGAATAAATACCCATCTGAGCACCCTATGAATATTTATGAACTATGTAGTGCCACCATTGTCACGAAAAAACTCAAAAATAGAACAATAAATTACTGCAGAAAATCGCGACGTTTTCCGGAAAAACCCTGAAAAACAACTAAATTTAAAATGATCATAACTTCACTTCCCGGACTCCGTTTCATCTGATTTGTTTTTATAAATTGGGTGAAATTGTGAGAGGAACTTAGATATGTATTTTTTTTGGGGCAAATTT